>KE524841.1:92909-138405 GCA_000441895.2 Anopheles sinensis | reverse complement strand
CCAACTTGGAGGTTTGACGATCCAACATCCAAAGCATTGCAGTTAGGCTATCATTGTTTGATATTCTACGTAAACTGCTTGGTTTACTACGTGACTTGTAAAAACGCTGTAAAGGTATTTTATGAATTGACTCTTTCCTGAGATCCTTCTTGAGATGGATCTGAAAATTCATCATTATTAGTATTTGTTCTACTGGTCTACCACCTATTTTACTACATAGTACCCTTTACTTTCGTTTTATGGGATTCATCAATTGTTTTCCTCTGTGATTCAGATGTTTTCGTTTACCGATTAGACATTATTTGTTGTAAGTTTTCATACGGTTTTAAGTATATTGATTTCATTTCAAGAATTTTTTTTTTAAAAACCTCGGATTATACAAAACAAAAACAATTTTATGTAACTAAATGTATTTTACTGCATCACTACTATTACCCTATTATCGAACTAAATTATTTAGTGCTCTGATTGAGCTCTATTGGCATTTCAAGCTATACTTGTTCGTTATTTTGTTTTTAAATTTGTTATTCTAATTTTGTGGATAGGATTTTGTTTTTGACTTTAAATTTAGATTTTCTATTCATAATCGGATAAATGATTTTAGTTAAATTATTTCCTCTCAAATATTGTTTTCTCAATGATAGTTTTGAATGTCGGTCTTTTTTGTAAGTGGAGCCTTACATACGTGAAGATAGATATCAATACCAAAAAGAACTCTTATGACAATATGAGAGGTATAAAACAATCAGTTTTACAAGTGACGATGTGTGCACACACAACTTTAACGGCAAAATGTGGCAAACAAAAAACTGCGGACGAATACCAATGAACTTAAATAGTGTTGCTTTGTATTTATTGCGACACGAAGTTGATCAAAAATTGATCAGTAGGTCAATCAATAGATCAATAGATCAATAGTTTGCTCAAACATCTCTTAAAAAAAGATGTCAAAAATCAGGTATAATTTGAAATTCATATAGAGGCAACGTGTATAAACGTTAGCAACTTAAAAATATTAACTTTGTTTTATTCTAGTTCTTTGTTTTTAACTACCATTAATTTATAATGATTGAACATTGTTGTTGTTGCTGTCGTTGCTTATTGTTGTCGACTTTTATCGATTATAGCCTTTTTGCATTATCCTTCCCGATTAACGCATTTACTTTTATGGCCGCCGTCAAACGGCTCATTGACCCAATGCTAATTGATTGTCTATTTGTCATCTAACTTTTATTGCGATTTCCCCCGAAGCAAGTCCATCGAGGGGGTGTCTTAATTACATCCCATCGCAACGCTACTCGTCCATCTGTCTGGCGGCTTGTCTGTCCGACTGGCTGGCTCGCTGTCGGCCGTCTTGGCCGTCTCGCTGAGTCGTGGGCAGGGCCGCCTTTCGCGTGCCGGGAGATATGATTCCGGCGACGTGATTGTGCCCGACCCTGCCCGAAAATGTGCCCGAGAGTTTCGACCCCTTTCGGTTCGATAACCGCAAAACGATCGTATGTAAACAGAACCATAAACCGACCATTAGCACGGTTCGCCACGGATTGTGGAGATGATGATGTTGGGTGGAGATGGAGGTGGGTGCTAAACAAACAAACCACAATCCGTGAGTGAAGAAAAGAGCGCGACCGTGTGTGTGCGCGGGCGCGACCAAATCGCCTCCTTCGTCGACCGACGTCGTCACAAGGCTGCTGGCGAATGTGGCAGAGGAGAATGTCTCCGTATGTCTTCGTTCGGATTATGGATGCACCAACATGACAGTGGGCGGCGGGTTGACCGGGGGAGACAACCGTGAAATGTTGAAATCATACATTCATACCATTTCCAAGAACACCACTGAAAGAATGCTAAGCACTTGGTGGAGGATGCAGGTTGTTCGGAGTTGCCATTTTGGTATGACACTGTTTGGAGAGAGAGAACGAAAGAAAAGAGGTGGCGGTGATGACATGCGAAGTGGGAGCTGCTTATCGATGTCATTCACCTGGCACTCTCGAGTGCCTTAAATGTGTGGAGGACCAAATGGATCCGCCGACCGCTCGGGGACTGTCATTTCGCGTCGGAAGTATTCACCACGGGATCAAGTTCCGGTAGATGTGTCCGAGAGCGCGTCGAGCGAAAAATGGCTGAGACTCAGCGACGGAGCTGGGACGGACAAGAGTTGCACGGTGTAAATTGAATTAAATCCTGCCCTACCCTAAGCGAAGACGATGCTTTGCTCGCGAGGGATCGATACCCTTTGCCAAATGGTATTGGATTTGGCGCGCCGCCCCCTCAGGAGGAATGGGAATGGGCTTGGAAGGTGTGCGGTGAGTAGGTCATGCACACCGTTAATGCACTGCTCTCGGTGGTAATTGAGTTTGTTTGGGGTTAATTTATTTGATTTCCGCCGTTAGTGTCACTCTCCCATGGGAACTGGCGGGGTCGGTTGACGTTAGATTAGCCAATTGGACGTGGTAAACTCGCGAACTACTTTTTTTCGCAAAATAATAGAATTTTGCATTGACAACTCAAACTATCTCTTGGCTTCTTAAAGCAAATATAGCAACCAAATATTTGAGGAATCGGAAAGATCACCGAACGGAAAGAATGTTCTTTGGCATCTCCATGACATCTTTAGTCATCGGTTTCTTCGAGTCTTTTTATTTGGTTCTTTCTGATAATTTATAAACAGGCCATGTTCCTGTTGATTGTTGTAATAACAAATCAATATACAAATGTTGAGGTCTATCAAAAAGTTTATGAAATATTTTTGCAATCAAACTATTTGTATTTGCGAAGATTGTTTAATAATAATCGACAACTAGTTGATGATTTTCGTAAGATATAATGTCACTGATGAGTATGAGTCTAAATTATGTTCAATTCATAGTAACGAAAAACACGAAATTGTCACGAATAATGATTGTTTAATGTTAACACTATAGAAATTTGTGGACAAACCCTGATTTGCGCAGTAGAAATTACGAGTGTGTAAATTTTTATGGGTTGCTGTTTTTTTTACTAAAGAAGCGTAAAGAACGTGCACGCTTGCTTTGTTTGTATTTGTAGTACAGAGTGTCATCTGTAAAATTAAGCTAATTTTATTAGAAAATAGTAATCAAACATTGCTCCAACAACGTTTGCAGAGCTTTAACTCAATGTGTGGAATGCTTCTGAAGCGACAGTCTCATATAAGTCGAGTTTTTAGTGTACAACAAACTCCATGCAAAAGAAGCTAAAATATATAATATATATATTAAAATATCAATCAGGATTTTTCCTTTATGTCTCCAGAGGATAAAACGGTCTAATAAAATCAAACGATTTTACCCAACTAAAATTAACGCAATATTCTCTAATAGCTCTAAGTAATGTGCTTCTCCCATCGAATAAAATGATCACATCATTGCAAAAAGATACCCTTGGGCAGAATGAATGCTTTGCAAATCATTAAATCGAATGGAAGGTAGAAAAAAGAAATACACAAACACAAACGCGCAAGAAGTGCATCCCCGGGACGCAAATCAACATTCCATTCGGCTCGTTTTCAGCGTATCAGTACGTAATTACGTGGAAAATTGTATCATCCCGTGTGCCGGTGGAATGCCTCGTTCGGCCGAGTGGTACGGCGAGTAATTTGGCCCTAATATAGGTCAGGCGGCTTGCGCGCTGCACTTGCGCGGGCTTGCGGAACCGTAAAAACGCCACTGCATTAATTTTATCTCATTCTTGACACAGCCCGGTTCTAATGATTGCTTCGATCGTCTTCACGGCAATCTTCCACCAAGGTCCGCTTCCTCCCTGGATTCGGTTCGGGCCCGACTGTAGCGATAATAATGTCAAATTATGCACTTCTGCATTCATCCCCAATCAGCTCGAACATCCCATCGTGGCGGGGAGTTTGCGACAGTGCCGCCGGGCGGAATTCAAAATGAGGGTTGACGAAGCAAGTCCCGAGAAGTCACGCGTTGCATTAGTGTTGTCTTCTGCGGGTGAACCAAAGGCTCGCAAGGGATGGACAATAAACGGATGGGGAGGGAAATGGAAAATGTCGCAAGCCCGGTTGGAGAAAAATGTGTAAATGAAAAATAGTTATTAAATACTAAAATAAGGGACGGGAGACAAAACCGACCAGTCGCCAATCGATTGCTAGGGAACGGGAGGCATCGAAAGGGCCTTACTCTTTTCATTGGGGAGTAAAACGACCCTAGCCATCCGTTACCATTGGCGCTCGGAGCGAGTGATAAATTACTTTCGCTGACATAATTCTACCCTGGAAAAATGTGTCACTCAAACTGGTGCCTTCGGCGCAAGGGCGAACGATGGACGTTTAAAAAAGAATAACGCCAAACGCTATATGAGCTGCTGATGGTGGAGGTAGACCTCATGAAGGGAGCGCCACACACAACACACCCTCCAGCGTCAAGCCATCCATCGGGCACGGAAATGACGTTGTGCAAACGGAAATAATTACACTCTCATCATCATCATCACCAGCATCATCAGCTCCATCGCCATCATCATCGCCATACATCATTATCTTGGAGCTACTCTTATGTGGCCTTCCCTGCCTCGGAACGATGCATTGCAAAATTGCATACATGTGTCACCAAAGTGTCGTTGTCCCGTGCATCTGGTTGGTGCAACAGTGGGTCCTTCATTCATCTAGGGTTGAATGGAAGCGGCGTGAAAATTGTTTTCTTTCGGACAGTTCAGAATTTAACAGCAAAAACTCGAACAACACTTCGTATGAGTGTTGTTTTCAGAGAGCTTTCCTTACGTCCACTGTACACCGATCTTTACTGATGAGTGTAAGTTTCGTGGTACGTGATTCCTTTCCTTTTTCAAGGAAGCTTTTCGGAGTAGGACGACATCTAGGTGAATATGTCTCGGAGTACCGTTGGTGTGGGTTTAAGGATCTGTATGTTAAGGTAGGTTCTGCATCAACGAGACAAATGCGGTCAGTTTTCCTTCAAGTAAGAATATTATTGGACTTGGGACATGCATTTCCTATATTTTAGACTTGCTTTAACTGGGTGTTACATAGATGAAGCAAGCGTTTATTTTTAGTTACTGCTTTGAAAAGATTAAAAAATGGTTAAATTCAACAAATTCGTGCAGATAACCAGGTATTTATTTTGCGTCTGTTTACGATGCAGCATTAGTAAACTATACAAACGCAATTTCGTCTGATGAAAATCTCGTTCGGTGTCATGTCAAAGATACATTTTTATACGATTTTTTTTACATACCAACCTTGCACAATGTTATTAGTTGATTGCATTTGAATGGGCAACCTTTACTCAGTGCTCTCATTGGTGGGGTTTACCACGATAAACATCTTCTGTTGAGTGCTCCCCATGCCAATCACAACCATCCAGAGGTACCTGAGCTGTATTAAAGGCGGAGCATACTGAGGTCAAACTTTTGTGTTTTGTTTTCAGCCATCTTTTAGTCCTGTTTGATTAAAACTGTTAAAAGTGTTTATAAGTTCAGGCATAGAAATTTTATGTAAAGTGTTGTACTCTCTTGCTAATAAATATCTGTTCTACACTCTGAATAGTCCATTTTGCTCACACAAAGAATCCGTGTGAAAGGAATTTCCACGTCGGGTGAATGATTAGTTCCACCGTCGAAGACTTCCGCTTCAGGGATAAGCCACCGCCGCTAAGTGTTTGCATGGGCAACGCCAAACAATGAGATAAAAACATCCTTCACATCTTTGACGCTTGCAGTGACCGCTGTCAGGTGCGATAATTTATCATCGGCAGCATAGCAGCCCCTCGGGCGGTTCTTTCGTTTCTACTTTTGTTAACTCCGCTTCCTTGGACGGGGTAAGGTGTGTATCCGCCTCGCATACGTGAGAACGACGATGATAAATACTCGCTTGGCGTGGCGCTAGTCCCGGTCCGCTAATCGAAAGAACGGCACATTTAAGACATTGTAGTACATTCTTCGTGCACACCGGTTAACAGTTTGCCGCGCCGATAAGGATGTGGCCGGGTCGATGTGCGAAACACGAAGGCCGGTCGGGAAAGAAAAATGGGTTGCAGGTCAAAGCCGGCGTTTCGTTACTAATTGCAAGCTTCCGCGAGCTTCCCGGCCCGGTCCCGGTTTTTCGCTGCGCTCTCGGTGCATTCTCTTCGATGAGTTTCGGTGATCGGTACAGCTGATGATTGATGATATGGGACATACATACACACACACACGCCCGTTAAGAATGGGCTACGTCAAACAAGGGATGAGGCGTTGCGAAAACTCAATTCACGCCACCGCTAAGCAGCAGCATTGCTTGGCTATGCTCGTTGTCCTGGCACTTTTGTGGTCGCCTGTTGTTGTGCACATTGTGTAGTGCACACTGCAAGTTGCAACTTGCCTCGCGACTTTTTTGTTAACACCCCAAAGGTGCCCAAGGAGGTGTATTTTCTTTCCATTTCCAACAGCGTGCACGACCGCGCGGGCACCAACATCGAAAAAGGGGCGGGAAACAATCTTAAAGGCGAACGGCAATAAAGGCATTGTTAATGAAGCTTGATTGCATGTGCATAAATTCTCAACTACCGTGAAACAAGCAAGCATCGGTACACCCGGTGGGTTCGAAATCCGCTAATGACGTCGTTAGTTTAATCTGTTTATTTAAACTGATTACTAGCTCTTGTTCTTTCGCAGCAGCGAGCGAGAGGTTTGCAGGTTTGGGCGTTAAAGATATGGGATCGTTATCCCTCGACTCCTTGGGTCGTTGTCTTGTTCGATGCAAGTGTCGCGTTGGCGTACAGTTTTGCATCGCACATGTTTTCTTTAATGTTTGATTTTTATCGGTTACCTGGTGTGTTAACTTCCAGCAATCGACACTGTCTAAGATGTAGCTTGTACGTTTTAAAAATTGAAAGCCTATCATTCGTGGTTTTGACGTTATGGTATGGTATTGAAAGTGGTTTTTTCAAAACAAACGTAGTTCATATTCTTGTTTTAATTTAATTTAAGTTTGCTTGTGCCTGGTTATCAAACATCTTTATCTGATCTTATGCATAGTATATACAAGTTTATAATCCAAAAAGGAGATGCAGAAATATTTTACGTCCCAAAATTCACATGTTTCAAGATCTAAAGTAGCCTTTGTGTTTCGATACAGATTCACATAATTATATGTTTGAACTGCTTCCGGGAGTTATCGAATTGTTTTTGTTTTCCATCAAATCACTGTTCATCGTGAGTTCATTTGTATTGTATTTCCCTAAGGACAAAGGATGATATGAAAACTTAAAAGTAAGGAAACAGTTTGATTATTGATGAGTGATAATTGTACACCTTCGGTTCGTCCTTTCTTCGGAAAATTCAAGTTAACTGCTTATCGATTCCGGTTGTCCATCTTTATGACGTTTAATTAGCATCCTTTTTCACATTAACATCCGTGGGCACATTATTGGTGATATAAATAAAAGGCGAACCTCGGTTTGACCGTGATTACCGTCGCTTGGAGCAACTTATCGGTTTCGGGTCGGCCGTTCCGAATAACTTCGCGACCATTCGCAAACCGCCGACGGAGCTGGCTGGCGAAAAATGGCGACTGCAATCCAACGGTCAGTGCCGCCAAACCGCCAGAGGTGAGTGAACTTGCAAATGGTTCGCACTCCTTTGCGGCGTTCACATTCCACATTCCTGGACGGGGCCTGTAATGCAAAACCGATGGCGCATCGACGGTGGCCAATTGATTTGTTGCGGTTTTCTTCGGCTTACGGGGTCCCTGCGCGCACCCGTTTCCTCCCCGAGGTCTAGATATGGGTCGGTGAAACCTATCGGGAGGAGGTAATGGTAAACCCTCTTTCGTTTCTAGCGCACCATCGCTAGCGGTTTCTGTAACGGGCTTTTTTTTTTGCTTTTCGCAAACGTTTGTGTACACACGGAAACGAAGGTGAGAAAATATGCTGTTAATTGATTAAAGAGTAGCTATTTTTAGCAGGCCGCGGCCGAAGTCGGGCAGCAATTGCGAAAAGGAAATCGTGCCGAAACAAGCCGAAATCATCTTCCCAAATTTCGACGGGCCTGCCTGCTGGAACCATCTGTAGCGATTCCGTTTTCCCAAGGTGTTTTGCCGTTACACGCAAAAAACAACAAAAAACGAACTCGTGCAGATAAACTAAAAATAGCTTTTTGGATTGGAGATCTGATTTTTCCGTTGTTTTTGTTGTTATTTTTTTGCTACTACTTGCCATTTTTCTACCGTTTTATGTTGCGAAATTCACCTGTTGTTGCGGCCGCCACCTTGACTGCGTTATGATTTATGTCGATCAGCAAAAAGTTTGATGCTGTGCACCGTAGAAGAGGCAAAGTGGGATGATGGAAATTTGCGGTTTTAAATTGATGCCTTCTTCAGTTACTTTTCTCTATGATGGTGATAAAAACATAAAACACTAGTCATGAGTTAAAACAGTCACGTCTCACATCAAAAAATAATTTCAATGATCATCCATTTGTGAACTACAAGTTGGTGAATGCTTCACTGATGCTATGTAATGTTTTGAAATAAACTTCTTGGTTTTGATCCCTATTCTCGTATCAAATTTTTTGTGCTTTATGGATTTGTTACAATGCACAAACAAAACGATCAACTATATGACTTTTTTTTAGTAAATTTGTCTGAAAAAAGATAGACCATCGAAAAATATGTCCATAAAAAATTATTTAATTATAAAGTTTCGATGTTTTTTGGTATTTATTACGAGAGTACAAAACAGAATGAATATAAGACATAAAGAGTTGTAAGAGAGATAGAAACTGCATTGATTTTCGATGTCACGTCCATCGAACTGAGCAAATCCGAGCATGTGTTCTTCGCCATTGGCGCCAATATCGAATGCATTCGAATGCGAAAACCGTGGGATAAGGGCAGGCGTCCGTTGGTTGTAGGAAAAGAAAACAAATTTCTAATAATTGCTGCAGTTGCAGTTGGGATATTTGCGGTGGGTGATGAAAGCAAGCGGGGTTGTTATCTATTGCTTTGGTATGGGTCACAAGCGCACCCCTTTGGGATTGGGGTGAATTATTACGATAAGGTAGCTCTAGAGGAAATGTTGGTGTATGACGAATTTTGTTAAATTGTATGCCAAATGTCTTCCCCTTATGCAGAATCTTTTTTATTATCTTTTCAAGCCTTTAATGTTTTGATATTTTTATACATCATTATTTCGAATCCACATAAGCAATGTAACAAAGAGACATAGATCAGGTATCCTTTACTTTTAAGTTTTTCAAACTCCAAACAAAATTATGATGTGAAATAGTTTTTTTTGTTGGTCGTTTTCACACATCGAGACGATAATATCGATCGACAGAAAACGACGTTACGCCATGAGCTTTCCATCGATGGCGGTCGAGATGTCGCATAGTTTGGGGAAAATGTGTGTGTGTGTTTTTTTATTATAAATTTTGCGCGATTTCAACTTCTCACTTATTCACTGACTCACTCAGCCATTCATTTCGGTGATGAGTAAACAAGAGTAGTTTTTTGTTTTTTAGTAGTTTTTGTTCATCTACACGCCATGGCGCTTACTAAAGTGCTTGGGAGAGGATGAGGGTTCCGGTGGGTGCTAGGACTCCCATTCTCCATCGCATAAAGGCGGTAGTAGTTGTGGTAGCGTAGAGAAAGTAGCAGAAGAAATAGTAGAACCCACCCAGCCACTAGTCTTGGTGATAGTAAGCGTATTTATGGTGTTAGTGATAGTTTTCGAGTTCGGGCTTGGTTCGAGCTCGGGCCCTTCCCATGTGTGCGAGAACTTTTCGAGGGCGATGTCCTGACTGTGACCTGAGTTGACCTCGGATTTGCGACCCGAGGCCACGGAAGCACGAAAGCCCTGCGAATGAATCGGGCACACATTTCGAGCGGGAACGCAAAGGACGGCCAGTCCGGACATGTTGCGGAACGGGGTCGACTGGTTTGTGGCTGTGTGCGAACTGTCAGGAGCAACATTATGCACACGTACACTCACGTGCCCACGGTGGGGTTTCAGCAAGGCTGCGTTTTGGCGTTGTTTGCAATGCAGCGAAGAGTGTGCATTTTCCGAAAGGCTTCGTCATCGGGTTTTGCTCGGTGTGCGAACGGGAAGGAAAGCGAAAGAGATAACCCGGGCCGGTGCGTCGTCCCTTGACAGCGTTCCTAGGGTCCTGCAACCCGGATACAGCTCACACTCTTGAGTACCGTTGGCGTCGTACAATAGAGATTTTTTTCGGTTTGAAATGATTCAAAGAGTATTTAATTACATTTTTACGGAAGATGTTATTGGATTTCATGTACTGTTCATGATGAATAATAGCGCGAAATGTGTTTTGGAATAGAGAGTTATATCATATCGTCAAATACGTTTTTATATTTGTCGGTTGCTGTCAACGGTTTTATATACTTTTCTTAAGTTACTAACTCGTTCTATAAAATGGCAGAAGTATATCAGCTACGACATAGGTTAAATTATACGGCAATTTAAGGCATTATTTCTATATGCTCCAAACATGCTGTAAACTGTAAAAGGCATTTAATTTTGCTATCTAGTTTTTTTTTAAATTATGTTTTGGATCATTTACTTTTTTTAGAGAAAAAAATGATTCCATTATGGAATGGTGAAAAGCCATCGTTAAAAAAACGGTTAGAGTAGTTTACGAATAAAAAGCACAGGAAACCCAAATTGACTCAAACTCGCGAACTAATAGTTAGGGGCAGTCAAAGTAAGCGATCATGTAACGGTTTGATGGATCTGTCCAATTTTCTCATAATGGTACCCAACTAAAATGGTTTTTAATTGAATTATCCCGGGCCCGAAACATAGGGACACGCAGTGTGAGAATTGGTTCGGTGTTATAAAGTCACCGAAACATAATTGAACCTATTGTTGGAAAGAAGGCTGGCGGAAAGAAATATGAATATTGTAACGAACTGTGACGATTTAATGGAGATGTGACCATTTGTAAGTGTCAATCGAGTGGATGGAGATTTTTCCGTGGTCAACCATTTGCTAGCTAATTTCAAACCCATTCCGGAGCGCTGTGCGAAACAGTTTGTTTGCTCCAAAGAACTGTGAATCATCGCTCGTTGCGTTTAATAAAACTTTAAATGTATCGCTTGCATAATACAGCTAGCCGTAACGCGCACTGGCGCACCGTAAATAAGGTCTTGGCAATTAAATGCAATTCAATAAAGGCGCGAGTCGAAGGCATCATCTAATTGGTAATTATGCTCATCCCCCGTTTTCCGGTGGGAAACCTTCGACTGCGGCCGGGTTTCGCGTCCATTTGCGATGATGCGATCGTACATAATTAGACACCAACGTTCGTTCGTTCGTTCGTTCGTCCGGGCGAGGAAACTCCTTCGCGCGATTACATAAAAAGGAGCGGCTTCGAAACTGCATCTATGCTGGGCTGTTTTGTTGCTGTTTCCACCGTGTTGCTACACTTCCGCTTGCCACACCGGTGTGCTGCGCCCTTTCGGGTTCGGGCCGGCGGGTGAATTGCACTTTGAAAGCATTCCATAGTTATTGTAATTGATTGTGTCTAGGCGATGGCCGCCGCTGCACTGCATTCTAGCTGCACCGGGTCGGCGAAGCAAACCGCGGCCCTTTGCACCGACCCGGTGGCAGGAATTCGTTCAGCAAAGACGACGGCGGCGGTAATGTTGCTTGATTTATGATGGCACAACAAAGCACCTTCCGTACGAGCATGCCCCGTGTTCCGCTAGGCAAAGGTGCCCGTTGGGATGCGGTATGGTGTATGGTTTTGTAAGAAAATTCTTTGAAAACCATTCAGCAGTCGCCGGCAATCTTTAGTGCCCTGCGGCTGCTGCTGCTGCTGCTACCGATGTTGCTTACTGCTACTGCTACTGTTTTTGATTGGCTGTTGTAGTATAATATGCTTTTGAAAATTTACATACGGACGATGAACTTTTGCGGCATCCCATCTTGAACCGCTTTGGAGTAAATCTTGCTCGGTGTAATCGATAGTGATTGATTATGTAGCGTCGCTTGACAGAGTCATTTGTCCTTAAGCGTAGGTCAATGTTCCTTTACTTAATAATCAAAGTGACGTTATACAAAATATGTAGCATTTTGGTATTTGCATGTTTTATTAGTTTGTTATAGATAGAGTATTGCAAAAAGCATAACGAATCAACATACAAATTAATTTTGTGGTAGTTCTGCATTACGTTAATGAAACAAGCTATGTTCTGCTTCCAACTATTGGTCATTTTGATACCAAACTTACGCTATTCGTTGGAACTATACTACTTAAAAAAAATTAACGATTGTTTCTATTTTGCGACTTTTCGTTGTACAGCCAAAAGAGTCTAGTTATGAGACAAGTAAAGCTAAATAGAGTTGGAAAAGTATAGTAAAAGTATTAACAAATAGATTAATGTTTCGGGCTGCAGCTCATCGTTCATAAACCGACCGTTGACAGGATTCTCTCCGCGCCAACGTAATGAAATGAAAATGCCTAAAACATATACGATTTGATGCACACCACGCATGCAGCGGCGCAATGAAAACGGCTAGGGAAATGTGGTGAAATTACACTCGTTGAAAGCTGTGCGGAAGATTTTCATTTGCCCGCCCAAACACATCTCCAGAGGCGCTCCATACTAGAGTGCGGGCCATATTGTTCCGTCTCAGGCGCGCGCGTCCATATGCTGCGCACTCGGGCGGAGAAACGATGCACTTGTTATAATATTTGTTTGACTTTTTGAATGATAATGTTTCGCAAAGGCACAAAAGAGGGGGGTGGGAGTTTCGAGGACTCCTTGCCATGCCGGCAAGCGGCTGCTCCCGCCTCGAGAGTGCAATTTAATAATCATAATAATTCATAACATTCGTCTGCATTTACTTTACCATTACCTTCCGGTTGGTTTTCCCGTTTCCGCCTACGGTTTTATTTACCTTTTTGGCGTACCGAATGCCGGAGAGATTCTAGCGCTAGCGCGTTGTTCTAGCATCAATCGTGTGGAAATGTATGTACTTGGGTGTGTGGGTTTGTGTGGTTTGGTGGAAAGAGGACATGACTGGTGGCTGCCCTCCCGCGGTTGGCGTTCTTTCCCGCCCAGCAATATTGATTGCAATTCGCCGATAGTGCAATGACCGTGTCCCATTCCCGTGGCAGATGAGATTTTGAGCATCCGATTGAGACTGACACACACACATACTCAAGAGCACGAGAGTGATAGGATCGCCTGGGAGAGAAAGTAATTGTATTGCTGAAAATGGGAAGCTGCAAGTCCTGGTGCAAGTAGTACGTTCTATGCGATTGCACTCAGCGCCCAGTCAGAGTGACAGAGATGTTCTGTTGGCGTCCCGGGGGGAATTGGGAGGCCCCACATCACCACGCATTATGCACTCCGAATGGTCCTCCGGACATCAGATATCGTCCTGCGACCGGGTCTGACGAAAATGACGCAGTGGATGACCATCCCTGCGTCGGGTTTTCGCTGGTGGAAAATCCTTCAAAAAGGTATCGAACGGAGGGTTTATTTAGCGGGCACTCTCCAGGAGGGGAGAGCGAAGTGGGGGTGTCTGTGGCCGGCTAAAATAATCGGATCGAATCCCGAAATACCGTACGGTGTATTTGTGCATTGACTTACCGGGGGCCGGACACTGCAGGGCATTACGTCCCGTGGGGATAACGTCCGCTCCCTCGAGTTGAGCGAGTTTTCGGCGCAAGGAAGTGCGTCCTGATTTGAATGATGCAGGTCCATTCTGACCAGGCGAATGTTCGATTTGCATCGAGGGACGGATCTCGTCCACCCCGGGAAAACTCCAGTAGCTCGTGTCTGCAGGGGTGGAAAGGCGAAGTTTCAAAGTCCCCGTGTAATATCCGAAAAACAGCTTAACGGCCGCTCGTCGCGAGACTACCGACAGCAGAAGGGTGACCAACCCCATCCGGGGATGCATTCTTTAACCCTAGAGTCGGCCGTGCTCCGGTTGTCCTCTGCTGTTGGTGGTGGTTGACGTCTGCCCCGGGTGCGTCAGGCGGGGCTGACGGGCGGTTGGCCGAGGACACTAGCCGGGGTGGTATAAATTTAACTGTCTAGACAGAGTAGATCTGTAATCTACAAAGTCTCGACAGCCTCAGACAGCGCGCTAGTGTGAGTTACATTTTTTGGTAGTTGGTGCAGATGTTTGGTAGCTGCGAGAAGAATGGCAAACAGCCCGGGACCTAGCGAGAGATGCCGGAAAATCACAGAGCGAATGAGACAGAGGAAGCAAAACGTTGAAGTAGATGTGGGGAGGTGTGCGGCGGGGAAGAATTCGAACTAGCGACATCTTGTGGGATGAGGTCGTCTGATCATGGCAGGTCCTACGAATCTGTCGCTTTCGGCAAGTTTTATGTTCCTAAACGATGGTGCTAGGAATCACGTTTAATTGTATAATTTGTTTTCACTTTGGTTGTATTTTGGGATTCCAAGCGTTACGAAAGATGAAAAATTTGTGAATTTTATTCACTCCTTATTCAAGTGATAACTGATAAATAGTATTTTAAAAAATTTTAAAAATAAAACATGGTATTGAGAAATCTTCAAAAGTAATTAAAAAAAACAGTAATTTTAAATTAACGGCAAATAAATTTTAATTACAATATATTTCCTCTCCTTGGAATAAAATACTAGATTTCTTTTAAATAGTACTAGGAGCACAGGAAAAAAGTTACTCTATCGGATGTACCACCGTAGTACGATATATTCTCACCTGCTTGGGTGATGGAGAATGTTTGTTTACCAAATCTTGTTTGGTTCAATTGCCGGGTTAGGAGTAGTCAAAGATTAGTTGTGCAGTAGTTGCAGTAGTAGCATATAATTTATATCCATTTTTACATTGATACATCTTATGTGGGTGTTATAATTACAAAATGAATGGGTTAGAAATAATCTGAAAGCATTGTGGGGAAATCTGAAATCAATGGGTTCGAAATAAGCATTGTGGTTGAGGTTTACTTGCTGTATTGGCTATATTATATTTTTGAAATAATACAATGAAGTTTTTATTTGTGTGGGGGAAAACAAAATAATGGAATGAAAAAGCCTCGATTGTAATTTAGGTGTGCAGTCCCATAAAAAATCTTTTCAAAACCCGTCGAAACAAACACGCTTCGATGATTTATTTCGGGATTTGTTCTTTTCCTGTTGTATTGCACGTTGCCTGCGAAGGTTGTCTCCTGACATTATTCGTTTTTAATGCAACATTCAGCTGTGGCTCAAGGTTAGTAAATAAATTAAATTTCCAAGTTAATTACATTTCCATACCTCATGGTGGAAAATCCAAACTATTCATTAGCAATCAATAGATTTTTTAAAAACAATTTTTGGTGATCAAAAATGTATTTATGTATTGGATTTAATCGTTAAGAAGTGATAATTATTTGTAAGAGTGGTTAAACAACATTAAGAACTGAAAACCCTGTGCAAACATCTTAGAATTATGTGGGTGACGTTTCATTTTTCCCCAAATCCAACCTGACGAAAGTGTCTTAGTTGTTCAATCCAGGGGTTGTGTGCCGGGTGAAACTGAACAAGAAAGTCGGATAAATATGTAAAAAAAAGGAACAAAAAAAGTTGTAAGAAATATCACACCGGAGCGACGTTCGCTTTATGATTGCACAGTGCTTTTCTAGCACGATGGCTCCTCGTAAGATCCCTTCACAGCATCGTCCTTCGGATTTGCCTGACTGTTGTCGTGCAAATTTTTGTGGCTCTCTGCGTGTGCTGCCAACAGAGAACCGATGGTGCAAATTGCTTTCGGACCAAATCATGTTGGTTTTCCCTTTTTATTCTAATGTAATTTTTTTAAACGGATCGTGTTGTCATCGCTCTCGGTTAGGGTTCTTTCCATTCTTTTTATGTGTCTGAGATTTGGGCGTTTTGAATTCATTATGCTGCCACATCGAAATGGATCGACTGTGACTGTGTGAACAGCCCGTGCAATAGGAATAATATTACGATTATGGCGTCGAGAGGCGAGACTTACATTTTATTAGGTGAAAATGTCTCCGTCGTTTTATTAAGAACGAATATGATGGAAAAAATAACCGGTCGAATGTTAACACATAAACGTTACCATAAGTGAGTGCGTTTCGGGCTAGACATGCCCAATGGAACCCATAATTTAATAATGATTGTAAAATTTTACCAAAACTGAAACCATAATTTATTTCGCCTCGTGAAAAGCTGCCCCGGGTGGGTCAATATATTCCGTTAATTAGTTGCTGTGTGAGGCTTTCGCACTTGCCGCTGGTTTTTCCAGCCCTCTAAGCCCGAAAACCGGAGAGGTCACGGAAGAAGCAAACTAAAAACACAAAACAAAAATAAAAACCACAGAAGGTCTCACCGGGCACTCCAAAATTAATTGACCGAAGCGAGACAAGCCATTTTCTTATGCTGCCGCATGTTATGCGAGCCGAGCGGGAGTAGTATGCACGTTGGGCAGAGAGTCGGAGTTGGCGGGCCATTTTATTATGGAAAGAGTAAAATAAAATAAAGTGATAAAATGTTCACCCACCCGTCGCGGACGGGTATTCCACGATGGGTTGGCAAGAAGGGATGGATACTTCCGTCCCGAGGTCCATCCAACCGCATCGGGCACGGATTACGATGAGAAGTCTCGCGGGTTTCGGGGCGGGTGGAATTGAGTTCGATTTATCAAACACGTTCACGTAAACACAGCAGAAAATCTTCTTCGCAGTCGTTTTTCTTCACGAACCGTATGGACCCTGGGCGGGGGTTTGGCCTGGGCGGAATAAATAAAGTTGTCAGGCTAATTATCATCGTGGTCGAACTATCGCGTTAATGCTAAGCACTACAACTTTTGCTGAAGAATCGTTCGTGGCGTCGAGTTTTGGTCTATTGTATGCATGTTTTCTTCTCCTTCTTGTTTTTTTTTTACTTTCTTCGAGATTGCCCTTTGAGATACGGGACCATCTCGGTTCGTTTCGAAAGGAGATCATTATTGTACACTGGAGTAGTCATTAAGTTGTCTGGGGTTCATTATTATTTATTTACTCATCCATAAACTCTTGTAAGCGTCCATATCTTTCCGATCACCGATGTAACATGGGGTAAGCGATGAAAATGTCTTTACAAGGGTGACATCACCTCGGTGGAAAACTAAGCAAGGGAACACATCTCTCTCTCTTCTCAAGCCTTCTATACAATAGATGCACTTTTTGTAGGATTTGTTGCAAAGACCTTTCCTCGCCCATCTTAATTAAGTATTTCTGCTACTCGAAATATGTATTTTTCATTTCTGTATTATTTTAATGAAAATCACACGTTCAATAGTTTTATTATTTGTTTGTATTTTCAGTAGTTTTTTGAAAACTAAAATCGATTAATTCAAATCGAATATAATCATAAAGCAGATCTGCCTTCAACGCCTGTTACCTTTCTCATTTCGATGTACCATAGCATCGTTGGACATTTTCGTCGCTGGATTAAAATCTTTAAAAAGTTGTTTATCGAACGAAAACAATAGTTCTAATCCTTTTCTGGGAATCATGCGAATAGCATAACGGATTGACGGTTATGGCGGTTTTTCCTGGCTGGCAGCCTTCATGGTCCTGTGCTCCTGGTAAGGACATAAACCACGGTTGTCTCCCGCGATTGTCTCCTTCTCTCTGTTGGACGCATCCTGTTTTCTCTCCAATCAGCTTCTCTTTCCCACACTCCGACATCCTCACTCTTCCTGTCTGGATAATTCAATCCACCACACCTCCGGACCCCCGCCCTTTCTTTCCTTTGTGTTCCCGAAACCACGTTGCGTTTTTTCACTCCCTTCCCCATTGTCTGTGATCTGTGGCTGCACACCTGAACGAAACTCGCGGCAGGAGCAGCATCCGGATCGGATACTTTGCTGAGGAGGGTGAGTGTTGCAGACACGCCAAAATCCGTTTGCCTTTTCGTACGTGTGTGTTTGTGAGTGTGAGAGAGAGAGAGTTTCCCTATCCCCTTTTCGGTCCGGCATCGATGCACGCGAGAAGGACTCGGGATGAGAGACACGTCTAGACCCGGCTAGACCAGACAGCCAGACAGACGCAGCCGCGCCATTTTGTGGGAGCAGACTGGCTGGTGTGGGAGTCCTGGCAACGGCCGACGGACGTACTTGCTCCCTCGTATGCAGCAGCGCGTTCATTGAACTTTTGCTCCCGCTCCTCCGCTCCGGGTTCTCGCTCTTGCGTTCCACCGGTTGCCGAAAGGATTCCGAGGATCGTGACAACCGTCAGGTGCCTTCCCTTCGCACACCGGAACGTCCTCACGTGCACCAAAATGTACCGAAAATAGTTAAAGGACAAAGAGGATCGGAGGCGACAAAAGGAAAAAATCGTTGTAGTGTTTCTCCTAATGCAGGATTTAACCATCGGACGGTTGGTTCATCGAGTAATCGTAGAACCCAAAACCAAAATCGAAAAGAACGAAACTTAAGCGCATCTATTTTGGCGCATCGTTTTGTCGGTGGAGTCTGTCTGCATGAAGGGTGACTGTGTGGGGCAACATTTTTTTTCGGTGGATGTGGATTGAAGGGGGTAAATATCCTGCACGTTCGGGGTAATTCGGGTAGCATTCTCTGGCCAGTGCTTTCAGCAGTATAGTTTAATTTATACACCCGCCATCCTTTTTTTGTTCTCGAAGCTGTGTCTTTGCTACTGCCTAAAAGACTTCAACTGAGACGGATTCTTCAAGGTGCAAAGCGATCCGACAAGTGCACCATCGCGTTCTAGAGAAGGTGCCTTGTTGAAGCACTCCCTTTCGAGTGAACCTCTTCGATTGTGTGGTTTTAACCAGCGAACGTTGAATTACAACTCAATTTATCATCATAATCAACGCGTTTGAACCTTGATGGGTTTATTTATTTTTTTTTTCATCCCCTATCGGAACACATTTCCGGTAGTGATGTTTTTTGTCAAAATCATCGAAACCTGTTAAGTTAAGCAGAAAAAGAAAAAGAAAAAAGAATAAGTTTCCCCTTTTTTGCCTTCAAAGCAAAAAACAAAATTTAAGCCCAGATGTGCACTGTTAGTATTGAACCAATAAAATGGTAAATCAATCAACCTGGAAGATATGTATGAGTTTGAAGTCTTGTCTAATTTTATCTTTTTCTGTTTGTTACTTGTCCTACGCTCCGTACCGGTTTTGTCTCGTACTCCGCGTCGGTTGGCGCGGGAAAGCCCATCCATCTCGTTCGCACCATTCGATGTTCGTTCCATTCGGCAGAACCATAAATCTTGCTCACGTTCCAGGAATCCACACCAGGTTTTATGGTAACCCCCGGGCGCGAGACAGTGCGCCTTGGTGCCCTAAAATCAACACGAATTGATGATGGTGACCGTCTTGAGTTTTTGGGTTTTTTTAAAATCGTTGTTTTGTTGCTTCCAAGTTTAAACTAGTCTAAAACGCGCCAAAGTAAATTGAACGGGTTGATCGTAACACAGGTTCGTTGGTGCGGAACAATATGAGCCGATAGAAAGGCCTGTTTACTTGGCAGCATCATCGGTCAATTGTTCGAGAATTTCTTATGTTTTCGAGCATAAGTAATACGTTCTTCTTCGATAGTCCTCCAATAATTGTTAATTGTGCCTTCCATTAATTTAATAAAACCTTATATTAATAATTGCTATGTTGAAAAGTTCCACACAAATATTTTTAATATGAAGCTTGGACTTAAAGTGGTAGACATTAGATAATATTATTTAATCAATTTTGCATAATTTATTCTTTGATGATTATCGATTATAAGATTCCGTTAAATGTGGCAGCTTTTTTATTTGCTCGTTTTTTATTCCATTGGAAACACAGTGTGGCATTTTTCGTATTAATCCAAATGGTTTCAGCTGCAGCAGAAGCAATGACCGAAGCATTCGGTCTCGACAAAAGAATGACCATGATCTGTGATATTAATTTCCTCCCCGTAGCAACGAGGCAGCATTCAGGCAGGCAGTCTTCTGCGAATATCGTGTTACATCCATCCGATGGTCAGTTCCGGTGGGAAAGTCTGGTGGACGTCGCCGGTGGTGATCGGTGGGTGAACGGGTCAAACGTATCACCCGGCCCGTTTGCCGGAGTTGCAGATGGCCGGTGAACATAATTTGTTATATTCAAATTAACCTTCCCAACGCGTCGCCTGGCCACGCACATCATGAAGGGGGTTTTCTTTAGAGGCGCGATGCACCTCGAGCGAAAGCTGGACCTGTTTGACGGGGGAAGAAGAGGTGAAGTGGGTGGCAGATTAAGCGACGAGATGCGGTAGTAGTGGTGGTTCCGTCTCACGGTACCGAAACGACGACGAGGCGGCCAAGTGGATCTGGAAGCAAATTGTATTCATAAATTCAACGAATATGTCTATTTCCCAGGCAAAGAATAAGAATGAAGACCCAAGCGGGGGTTTTCGGGGACGGGCGCACGGGGAGGGGGGGATCTAGTTCCGGGACCGGGTGTGTCGGCCATCCGGAAGCGCGCTGCATGTGAATCAATTTTTGGACGCCTCCTCCAGCGTGTGGCTCGGAAAACCTTTTCTTTCGCATGGGAAACGTTACAGCGTTCTCAAGGGAGAACAATTCCCGCGGGAGCTTTTTGCTTTCCGAGCCGTCGGTGTAGATGACCTTCCCGAGTGGTGGTGGTGGTGCCGGTTCCCATGGGGACTATCATGTGGCGTACGCCTTATGGGGTTTTCCAGCGGTGGAAGCCACCCGCCCTGGGAAAATCTCTTAAAGCTTCGATGGAGCCCCCAAGGAGGGCGCTATTGGGCCACGAAAACACCGAAGAGAAGACGCCAGCGAAGTAAGTCGCACGTCTGGCGTCCCGTCATAATTGGGGCCAACCCGGTCGGCCGGCCGTTCGGGCTTGCGATTTGGCTCCGGGGATGAGGAGCGGGCACCGAAACGCAGTTTCCCAGGGGGAAATGTGATCCACATAACCGTAATTGGTTGCACGGTTATGCAAATGGAATGCCGCATCGCCATCGAGGCGACTCCCCCAGCGCCGAGGTGTTCCTCGACGGTCCAGTTGGAGAAGTGGTTGATTGAAATCACACTAATTGATTACTCAATTACGGAAACGAGCGATCCTCGCGGCGACCAAGTTGTGTCGTGTTCGGAGGCACGAAAAAGTGGCCACTGTGTGTTTGTGTGTGACCCGGTTTTTTTTCACTTTTACCTCCAGACGGACGCCAAAGCCCGCGGCCGGTTACCGAGACGAAAGAGAAAACGACGGTGGGCACCTTGGAAGCATAATTTAATTATCTCCCGGCAGTTAAGGAAACGGTTCCGAAAAGAGGGAGAAAAACAAAATGCACCCAAGAATGGACCCGATCACGAAATAAAGTGCGGATGCATAAAAAATATGATGAATGTGAAAATGTGAGCATGCTTGATTGAAATTACCCGTAAATAAGACTGACACAGCGACGGATAATGGGAGTAACTTTCGGGGATGTTTTTTTTCTCCCTTTATCATTCTTTCACCGATCCGCGGTGAAAAAAGGCGAACAAGAAAATGAAAATGTTGTGATGCGTTGACGTTAACACGGAATGATAGATCGTGGCCACGTGCAGCAGGGCGTGCAGTTCGAGAAGATGACGCCGGTTGATCGGTCCGGTCGTGGTGTTGCAACAATGTTGCAAATGCGGGTTTTCCGCCGCCCCGTTTCCGCCCTTCCCCCCGGGGTGGAAAAGGCGAACCGAGAACATTAGCGATTTTTTGCGATCACGAAACCGAAACCTTCTTGAGCCGCTGATCCAAGATCCAAGAGTTCTGCTGTGTGTTGTTATGTAAATTTGAATTAAAAAATACGAAAAAACTATCCCCACATCTATAATCAAACAGCTGGCAATCAAAAGGCGAGCTTTTAATGAGCGGTATCACGACCCTCGGGATGCTCCGGATGGTAATCCGAGAAGAAGCATGGTTTTAATGGGGAATTAATGCATATCTGCGTCAGTGTGATCATCTTGCAACACGCACGCACGCGGGTCGGTTCGTTGGGAGCTATGTTGCAAGGTGAAGAACAAGGCGCCCGATATGCATAAACACTACTACCCTGGGCCGCGGCCGGATGGAAGCCAACGGAGGAACTGTCACACACTGTGTGTAGGCTAAAGGTTTGCAGCTGTCCGTTGGGAAATGTTCACTTTGGCACATCGAACCGATGCTCCGTTTGCGAGAGTGAAATAAAAGGTGCTTTTAAGTGATTAAATTTTAACTACAAAATAGATACATGTAGGGCACATGTATAAAGCAGTGCGTGTGTGGGCATGTTCGGCTTCTTACACCATTAAAATGATGTAATGCTCTACGCAGAACGGTTTATTGGATTTCGTCAGGTTTCATTAGGCCCAAGGGGACAAAACGGGGAAGGAAGAAAAAAACAAAACCCACAAAAGAATCACTTCCCTCGCGCTTGGTTTTAGTCACCCAAACGTCGTTGCGTAATGTAGTTTTAATTTGATTGAACAACTATTCCATTTCACGCGACACCGAGAGTGTGTCGAATCGTTTACAATCGATTTAGAAAGGTTGCTATTAAGGTTGAAAAATTAAGTGCTATCAATTTACATCTTTCAGCTCTAAGAATAAGAGGGCTTTTGAAACATTGAGCTACTTTAATTTTTACGGCCACAAAATGGCGTGTATCGAGTTTCATTTTAAACACGACCAGAAGTTAATTGGGATTTTTGCTTAACATAACTTCAAGTGGAGGGTTTACAATAAGGGGCCATCAAATGTTTATGTAAATCCTACTTGTTATTTTTGTTTATATTCTAGAACTCTTTTGATTTTATTAGTCACAAAATTAAAATTATCTATGGTTAATATCAAATCGTAAAATCAACGCAATGGCAAATAAATGCCAATTGCATTTTACCCAGGTTCCGAAGCAGTCTAGTTGTCTTAATTCAAACTATGTTGAACTAGAAGCATTTATGCAGATAAAGATGAAAAGAAAAGATGAAATAAATAATACTCTAGATGTACTTTTGTCGCACTGCTATTTTCTCTCAAACCAGTTTTTGAAAATGTTGATGCAGTGTTAAACACACTTCTCAAAACCAATACTATTTTTATAGGTTTTAGTTAAATTTTTTAAAGTTTCATGAGTATGAAGTTGCTATATTTTGTTGGATTTCTATTTTAAGAGGTTTATGGAACCGTTATGATGATGTCAAAGACGATTTGTTCATAGATGGACATATTATATTTGGATTGATGCGTTTCCTTTGTTTTGAATTGCTCGTATTTATCATCCGGTATAAATGCGCAAATAAACCCTCATAATCCTCGGAAAAATTCATAAAACACCCGAGTGCCATCGAAGATACTCGTGTGTAACACTCATGGCCGGCTTCAGATGAAACTGCTGGAAAAACGGAACGGGGCGCGTACGCATGGGAAAATCCCGTACCGTTTTCCGCCAGCGCTCAGGAACGAAGCAACATTTCCCTACCTCCTCGTAAAAAATACACGGAGATGGAAGTGAATGCGAGAGAAAAAAGGATCGACTTGCGTGCGGAAAATTCACCATCCACGAAGCGAGATGGAGCGAAACGGTTGCTGAGTAAGAGAAAATTACCGGGTGCCTAGTAAAAACCCATCGACAGTTGTATGGTTGTATCGGTAGGGGATGATTTCGGCCATGGTCTGGTAAAAACTGACGCGAAAGGTTGGTTGGGGCGTGGTGGAAAGGAGCGGGGTGGAGTGTTGGAGCGGAGGAAAAACGGCAGACAGTTGAACCCGAACCTACGTCAACAGTGCGCAGCTTTGGTGTGGCGCCCTAGTACGCCCGTCCGTCCCGTGTCTTGCGCGGTGCAGCTTTTTCCCGCCCGCTCCCGGAAGCCCCCCCCCCACCTTCTTCCCCCTCCACATCGGCTTCTTTCGGTGGTGGTTTTCCTTTCTCTTTCTCTCCCTCTCTCACCACTCCACAACCGGCCCGTCGTCGGTGGTTATCAGTTTTCCCGGACCTCACTTTCCATTTTCGCTCGCCTGCACCTTTTCCCAGTTTTCTGTCTCGTTCCGCTCCGCATTTCCATCTCTCTTTCTCCCGGTTGTGTTTGTCTTGGTTGGGAGGGATGGTGGTGGGTGTTTTCTCCCCGCCAACGCCAACGCCGACGCCGGGATGACGACAACCGCCGGCTGAAAGTTTGTTTGTGTAGGCGTGTGTATAGGAAAAGCCGCCCGTACTACGCTTTTCCGCCGCAGCCTCGTAACCGCTGGTTGTAATTGTACGTGGGGGTTTGGTGTTTATTTTCGAGCGTCCCAGCTGCGTTGGTGTGGGTAGCCTCGCGGGGGGGAGGTCCATGTGGTAGGGTCCCTGGGAGTCATCGCGAGACTCCTGTTAAATTGCAATCTGAGTGAGCGTAAGCGCTAACGACCCGCCGTTTCACCCGTGTACTTATGGTACTGACTGTCTGTGGGTTATTTCGCACACCAACACAGCGGCATACCTGGCCTCCCCGGGTTCATTCTTGTACGGCGTCATTTCCAGTTGTAGTAAATCGTAGGAAAAGACTGCGCTTGGAGCTACCCCAAACCCGGGGAAGAATTTTCCAGCAGCATTTCCTTGGCGTGCGGCGGTTGTCGTTCTTATGCTAACCCACACCAGCGGAAGCCATTGACCCTCAGCTCGTTCTGGGCCAACGTCCGATGCATGTTCCCTGGCCACCGTTTCGGGGCCAAAGCAGGCAGGAAGAAAGGCAGCAGCACGATCAATGGAGCCCGGTTCCGTATGGTCCGCTACCGAGAGAATGCGGAACTCTACATCCAACTTCCTCCACAAACCGCTTATGTTCAGCCGTACATACAGGCGCCGTATTATGTTTCCACCCAACACCGGGGTTTGAGGTAGGTTCATATGCTTCCTGCTTCGCCCGGTGAAAGGCCAAGGCACAGGGAGTCATCGTCGTCGTCGTCGTCGTCGTCGGTCGCAGCAGGAAGTAGTGAACTTTCACCTCCGCCCGGTGCTGCATTTATGCTCCGATGCAGATGGGAGCTGCTGTTTTTTGTGTGTGTTGTGTTCCGTTTGGGGAACCGCTGTTTTTATTTCTCCTCTCCTCTTATTAATCCTTCTTGCCATTCGTTTTTCGGGTTTGTCTCTTCGTGCTCTTTCCCCAAACAATTGGCGGTTTTCCGTTGCTTTTGTGTGGAGTGGAAAATTTGTAAGTTTTCTTCATCCCCTTCATGCAACCGAACGGCTTTCTCTCTCTTTACTTTTCGTTTTCTCTCTTTCTCTATCTATTTTATTATTTCCTTACTATTCCACGCAAAATTGGACAGGTTCAAAAAACTTGTGAATCATCCGGGTTTTGGCACGGGCTTTCGTTCGTTTTTCCGTTTACCTTCTATTTGGCTCCCGTTCTCGCTCGGCTGCAGTTCTCCATACGGGTTGAAGATAAGCGTATTATACATAGCACTTGGCGTACGCGCGAATCCCCGGCCAACGGCTCCGGAGCGAGCGATGGTGATGATGATAACCCCCTTGTGCGATAATTGTGTGCATCGCCAGTCTCGCCAGCGTTAGGTGTGTTGGTGCGATCGAAAGTATATAAAATAAACGCCTTCCGCGTTAAATGATATAATAAATTTCCCGCTAGTTTCACCCGCAAAAGTTTTGCCCATCATTTGGACACCGACGGGTGCTGGGTGGAGGTGGCGGGAAAAGGTTTTGTGTTAGGGAGTAGGGGAGAGGGGTGGAAAACTTCCAGCTGCGGAGAGGCAGGTTGGAAAGGACGAAATCATCTGGCATCTCCTTTGCACGCCGGTGAGTGGGGAAAAGTCTCTTCGGAAAATTGAGAGCAGCAGCAGCTTAGCGCGCGCGGTATGTTTGAGTTTTCCATTTTTCAATCGGAGTTTGTCGATGTGGGTGGGGAAAATTGCGTCGTTACAATCGAACGTTTGCTGATGACGCATACGGCGCTTGGTTCGTTGGAAGATGACACCCTCCGGGGAGGCGGATGTTATGTTGGGCTGGAAGAAACTGCATCGAATGGTTTCTGTGGTTGGTTTACTATTTACAATGCTAAGCAGTATTTAATTAATCTAACTTTGAATGTATTTATTCATCGAACATTTGTTTAATTTCCGATTAAAAAAAACAAACATCAATGAAAGTATTTAGCAAATCAATCAAAAACGCACTCTAGATAAATTCATAATCTAGTACAGCTTGGCTGTAACATACAGCATATGTTGGTTGGAGTAAAATGGAGTCATACACAATTCTTGTTAAGCGACTTAAATGACAGTAATTATATTTAAAAAATATACAAATGTTTTCTTGATATAGTTCAGCTACATGTGTACAGCTTCTAAATTCGCATGCATGTTGTTAGAACAATTATAGCTACAAAACATTCCAAGCGTAAGGTATGACTATCATTACAATGATTGATTTACAGCAAGAGTGCAACGATGTGACTTCCCACGTGGTTCTCTCTTTCCTCCGCCTTGAAAGCGAATTCTGCACTCGCTGAACGTATTCGTCGGGAGTATGACATAAATCTCGTTCCATTTCCCATGTAATTCATCGATGGTTACTCCATAAAATTGCTTTCTAAGATTCCAACCTGATCGGTCCTTGCAAATGCCTCAAGCCGGAGCAACGCGTGGGTGCTGATAATGACTTCAGATCCACATGCATTTTTACTTCTACATGGTCTTCCTATTTTTTCCATTTGTCTGCAACGGTGACGGTGGTCACCAAAACGGGCAACTGATGAGTTCAAAAACTGCTTCCCCAGGTCGGTAGAGAATGTGCAGCGCGTTCGGCTCTGCAACCCACATCTCGTCGCGATGCGAGCATTTTGTTTTTCTTCTTCACGTTTTCTCCGGTCAAGTTTCGACCGGCGATTCGAATCCGACGTAGGCTGAAAAAGGTTCGCTAGCGGGAGTGCCAGATTTATGGCACCCATTCCGTACCCTCTATCATACGCCGACATCAACGCGGATCCTTCCTTTCTCCGCGTGAAGCATCATCGATGCAGAAGGATTTTGACCCGCACGAGTTCAACAAACGTGTTCCGGATTGTGTCGCGAGTATGGGTGAATACAAGGAAAAAAAAATGGTAGCCCGAACCGTTCGCGAATCTTACCCAACAAAGCATGACCGATGGCTTTTTGAGTGTGCTCCCATTTTCCAAACGTATGATGTAAAAATGTTGACAATAATTGAAATGATTTGGTGCCAGAAAAGAATGTTATACTGGATCCTTCTTCCAAACCTCTCGTTGGTTTTGAAATCCTTATCACAGAAAAAAGACAATAATTTTTCTTGATAAATTGTTTAAATTTGTTTCATCTTAATTGAAAATTATCACTTAAATAGCGAAGTAATTGCGGCCCATTGGAGAATACTTGCTTTGGACAATTTTCAACATGAACTCTTTTCTATTGCTTAATACTGTGAATAATTAATTTTTACTCATGTTCACCTTATTGTTCACCGTAACAAACTTGTATATTTTAGAATTTTACTTACATTAAATAAAAATTAAATTTTAATATCAAAGCTAAAACCGAACATGAATATTTCATACCGACAAATGGTTTCATATGCTACATTTTGTCTTTTAAACAACTGTGAAATATAAACACTAGTTTGATTCAATTATTCAACCCAATCCATTCCTTTTACACAAAAATATAATGTCGGATTGCACCCCCCGAAAATAGTTCGATCCTAGAAAGGAATAATGGAACTAACTGCCCATAGCACGTAATTATCACGATCGTTTTAAACGACCGAAATCTCAAACGGCCTGAAACGATCCCCGATCGGGCGATCGTGATGATCGTTAATTTTTCCTAATGTTTCGTGTAATTTGTGCAAAATTTGCCGTTCGCTGCATGGCATTGCGTCTGCGGCAATTTGCCAGCTAGCCGGTCTATAAATCGTGCGACTGTTTTAATTACGTCTCGCTGCACGCATCGACGCAGCGCGCTCGATCAACCTTGATCGCCAAAACGCCGCTCGTTGCTGGCACAAGTGACCATGAGTCTGCTGTTGCAAGTAACTTTTGGAATAGTTGTCCAAAATCACCACCCTACCGAACCATGGACCCCTTCCTCGTCGCCGCCCCTGACCGTCGTCGCTAACCCCCTTAACGTTCTATCTTTTCGTTTTGCCATTCGCGGCTTTGCCGGTTCCGTCTTGGGATTGGAAGATGATCTTGTTCTGCTGGTCGTTGATCTCCGTACAGCTGTCAGCCTTGAAAATGGTGAAACCCGGCAGACAACCAGTCAAAGCGGAGTAAAATCCTCCTTCTCGGTCCAACAGTGGTGTTGGTGGAGGGCCCGAGACTTTACGCTCGCAATCCTGTCAGTTCGCAATCCAAACATCACCTGCTACTGCTGGTGTTGCTGTTGCTGTTGGTGGGATTGCTGTCGCCGTTTGATTGCTCGCACACTTCCGAAGCAGCGTGCGCGCGCGATTCGGCTGGCTTGAACACTTGATCCACGACCGGTCGTAATGCTGTCAGAATGCGGATCCGCACGGCTCGAGATCCTGATCCCCTTTGAGAATGGTCCAATTTTCAATCGCCTGTTGCCATTTTCCACCCAGCAAAAGGGTGGCAGTGGTGGTGGATCATGGTGCTGGAGGTCCGCACAGTTTTGTCACGCAATGTTTCCAAACTAAAATGTCGGATTAGTAGATTGTCGGTCGCAGCAGCGTTGTGGTGAGGTAACAAGAAATCATACAAGAAATCAACATACACGCACAGGAAGCACCGTGTACAGTGTTCGTTGAAGCATTTGCGTAGGGAACGGTAGAGCATAATTTAAAATTTATTTCCTTCTTCCCACTATACCAACGGACTTTTCAAACTGAATATCAGTGAAACAACTTCATTTATTTTCTGCAACATTGATTGTATCTTCCACGGAAAGTAAAATACCCTTAAACCGTTTTAAAACAATTACAATACAAAAAAAGGAAACGGATGCCTCCATTCGGCAACCAACGGCAACCACACTGTTCCGCCGTTCCACGTTCACGGGGTCAGGGCCTGCGGGAGGCCGGTTGTCGCGAATTGAAAAACGACATCGACCGGCCCCGGCCCGTTCGGGTCGCGTCGGTATAAATAATTTTAATTTTATTAATGGGTCTATTAAGCGAGCACCCAAGTGGACAGACGCCGCCGGTAGCTTCCTTGCCGTCGTCGGTGGCGGCGATTGCGTGCGAGAATGCCGTCGAACCGTGTTCCACCTTCCGTTCGTGGTTTTCAATGTCTGGTTTGTCTAATTTCGTTTCCGACTGGCCGCCACCGCCAGCCAAGAAATCAACCGATGGCGATCGTAGCGATCGTCGTCGTAGATCGCGTTTGGCGAGCATGACACTTGATGGACTGAACCACTCACTTGCGGAAAAGCGAAATGATTGGAAATTTGGTTGGAGTGCTGCTAACTCAAATTTTATGCAATTCTTTGATCATTTTATTTTTTAGGATTTTTATGCTACTTACAGTACCAAATTTAAATATTTTTCCATTCGTTTATTAAGGCAGTATGCGTAAACCTGGATTCAAAATTCTAAGAAATTATTAACATTATCAAATGTATTTTCCACACTCTTAACTTACAACATCCATTTAATTTTACTTCTCAGGTTACCTGTTAACACGAGTGGAAGGAAAAATTGGATCACCGGAGAAGCCGCTGTCCGATTTGGGCCTGATATCCTACCGATCGTACTGGAAAGATGTGCTGTTGGCATACTTATGTTCACGGCCTGGCACTACACTTAGCATAAAAGATATTTCACAGGTAATTGTTAACAGAATTTTGCAGCATGAAGTTACAGGGTCCTGTAAAAATCTAAAAAGAAGTGCTTGCTGAAACTGTTCATTTATTTAAATCAATAATCATACATCAATCATTAAAGTAAAGTTAAATAGAATACCAACAGTGTTTTTAAAAGAATGAAAAACTTTAAATATTTCTTGTTGGCTTGGGAACTGAAAATAGGCTATCGCAAACGAAAAGAGAGCAATCGTATCGAACTCATCGAGCAGCAGCGTGCATGGTGTGCACCGTCATGTTAAGCTTGTAAATTTCGCAATTTAAACGCTCACATCTCACCCGTGTACTGCTGGCGGACGATAAAATCTGACACGTTTCGGTGCTAAAATTATGCTAATAAGATCCGCCGGTAACTATCTTTGCGAAAAGGATCTTCTATCTTTTCCTGCAGGTTTTTCACAGCAACGGACTTTCGGACCATACTTTACCCTATAGAGTATTTTTTCTCCGATAATTGATGCACTTGTCGGGCAGCTGGAACCAGAATGAATGATGCAATTTTTTGTTCAGTTCTCCAGCCCTACCGCGATCGACGCTATGCGTATGATGGGTGATAAACTCAGTTTCACACCTTAAATTTGATTGCCATCACTTTATTAGCCCGATGATTGACAGCTAAAATGGGGCGCAGCTTCGCGTGCCCAGCGTGTATTTTGTTGATGTTTGTCTAATGTTTGCCGCCTCGGATGCAAACTAAACCAAGGATGGGGCGGCATACGAGTTTCTGTAATTGTTATTTGAGCGAATCGTGATGCAGCTGCTCGACGAGATACTTCGTTTACAGTTGGCAAAAAGGAAGATTGCTTTTAAATGTTATCATATTTTCTAACTCAAGGAATTATCTTTGAACGCCCTCGGCGGAGTTGTGCGTTGCGTGAGAGCATTACTTTTCCATTATTTTTATAATTAGAAGAGCACAATCATTGTTTTATGTTCACCTATAGATTTGAAATTCAGACCTTCAGACAGGTGTTGTAACTGGTTTTTTGTCTGCAAATGATCGTTTTCTGATATTTCAAAATTCATTACTTTTATTGCGTTCGAGTACAAAAGATCGTTAGCAAGTGCGAACGTGGTACTTAGCAATAAACAATGCCCTTTGGGTATTTTACCCGAAAAAAACGGAAGCTCACAGAAATTGTGTTGAATAAAGGATGAAGTGGTAAATTTTGGACCCGTGCATTTATTGAAAGTCGACTTTTTTTTCTAATAATACGCAATGTTTTATGATTTCAGGAAATGGCCATCAATTCTTACGATATCGTCAGCACACTGCAGGCCCTCGGGATGATGAAGTACTGGAAGGGCAAACACATTATCCTCAAGAAGCAGGTGAGTGAGTTTTAGTGCGCGTTACTGCCTCCGGTGCATCAGCAAGGATGGTGCTCGAACGAAGAGGACGATTCAGTTTGGCGCCAGTGCAATGTCCCATACACTAAATGATCAATCGCTTACGCCGGTGCGCATCCTCGCCAAAGAGTCAATTAACTTCACCCACCTTTCACGATCAAGATAGAGCTTTCGGCCGCGAGAACCTTTTGAGAGGATCGCTCAGTTCCGTTTTTCGTTCTGCTCCAATTTTATGTTTTTATTAGTTTAGGTTCACCTTTGAACAACCCTGCTTCCACCGGACGTGAAAATACCCTTTTCCGACGGTAAAACGTTGATTACTTCGCACCGGGGCCATTACAGAAGCTTATGCTCATGCGCAGTGTTACGTTCTCTTCGTAATATCATATCCTGTATTGCATTGAATCGTCGTTTATTTTGGTAATTTTTCCCAACTTCGCAGCCAGGGAAAGCCTTACTTCGCGTATGGGTATGTTTTTAATGTTTTGAAACCCTTCCGAAAAAGCCGCATCGCTGCCTCTATGTTTTTCAATTCCAAAAATGGCCCATTAATGATATTTATGAAGCATTTCAATTTAATTTTGTTACGCAAAGTTAAATTTAAGTCGCATTTTAATTGTAAGAATTGTGTTTGTTTTCAACCGAACGAGGGTGATTTGATCGGTTATGTGGGTTTACAAACCCTTTTTCAAACGATACCACGAATGTTATTAATAGCTTAATGAAAAGAATACCAATGTGGAGCAAACCCATAATTTTCGTGTTTAGAAAACACATTTAAATTGTGTGTTCGCTTTGACTGATCCTCTCCAGCTCTGGATGTGCCTTGTGGTGTTTTTGATGCTACAAAATTAGTAATTAGAAGTTCCACGAATCCGGTACAACGGGACAGTATGCGTGAGGCGGTCAATGATTGCCATCTCTGATCAAATTAGTTTGAATGCAGCTCCCGTGTATCATTAGAGAACGTAAAAATTTATTGTTATTGCATTAAATTACACGTAAAAGGTGTTTTAGTTTTGTTCCTAAGTTCTCATTACGTTCGTTTGAATAATATTTGCCGACACAAAATCGTACTTTTTTCCATTATGATCATGTTGATTTGATTAAATATTCAACGTTTTTGGGAATGTTTTCAAATGAAACACCACCGCCCAACAAATAGAAAAATAAAATGATTCCATCATCTGTTGGGAGCATTGCTTTTGAAATTGCATATAAAATTCGCCTGCATAACACCATTTGTTGATGTCGTTATGAGCACCACAAATAGCTTCATTAGCGTCCTTGATGAGCATCGTGCGTTTTAATAATGTTATCAAGCGTTTGGTGAAGCGTCCAAAGTTTTTTTGCGGCATGAAGATAGGATCGACTCACCTTAGGCAATTTAGGCGATTCAAGGGTTTTCAACTTGCTCGAAACGAAACTCACATTATGTGTAGGAAATGTGCAAATTTAGTCATTAGAGAGATGTTTTTACCAGCAAAGCAAATACTAGCAATTGGCGCTTGTGGCAAGGGTTTGAAGAAATTCAGTCCTACGATATATTTCTCTAATTGTGTCCGCAAACGACATCTGTCTAACAGAACCATTTTTCAATGAACAAACAACCATCGTTTGTCCCTTGGTAATTCTCCTAAAAGGACGTTTGCGCATTGGCGCCTACTGGTGATCACTATTCTCGTCCTAAATCGTGTTTCCATTCTGTATCCTCGAGGCCACGAAAAAAGTTCCTGTCGATGCGCTGCAGTAAATGCATCTTTCCAGTTGCATTTATTTGGTCTCAAACAGGCGCAACTGCCCCGATGCCTTAGGACGCCCAATCATGAACGGCACCGGGTTTGGCTGGTGGCTCGTTATCGTACCCGATATGCAGAAGAAAACACTGTTTATCCGCTGCGAACGAGTGGTCGATCGCGAATGGGTCCTAATTACTGTTATTGTGTGTTGATCCCTTCGGGTGGGGGTCCCTTTGACCGGTCGGACCGCAAAGGAGAACTGCTGCAGCAGGGGTCTTCCGATCAATTTTATACCCACAATTTTCGGATCCAAATTGATTGACCACGAACACCGTACGAGTGGTCGCCTTCGGCAACAATGTTGTATTTGCAGTCATCGGGATGTCCTGACAGGACCCTGATGGCAGTCTTCGTCGTTAATGAAGTAAAATCCATTTAGAATGCTAATGGCGCTAATGGGCAAGTCCGGGGAGCAACACCACCTTGCGAGTGGACCTCGGCAGCGATGGATCGAGGTTTTCGAAAGATTGTACGATTGGGAGGGAATTGATCCTCGCCGTTTTCAATTATAGATCGCAAAACAAAAAGACCCACCGTTAGAGTCCTTCGTGTCCGATTCCATTCCAATGAGCATTTGCTGCTTCGTTCACTTCAGGATCTGCTGAGGATCGTTCGTTCGTTCGAAGGATGCGTCACGAAAGCTCGAAACGTCTGCACTGCGATACCTTGCGCCTCTACTGATTGCAAATAAATTGACACTAATGATATTCGCAGCTGGCCTCGCTGGCACGAGACCACGCTCCGATCAGACTGTCCTAAAGAGCGCACCAATCGGGGGGATGTCTTTGCTGGGCGTTTCGGTTCTTCTCGCGCCCACCTTGGTCTCATGCTGCTCATCACAACTAATAAGCATTGTGTGTTTGAAGGCGGAATCGGTGATACTTATCAGGGTGCAAAAATAAACAACACCTTGCCCCCAAACCGGGCTAAGGTGCTGCTAAAGCTTAGGCGCAAGTCTGCAAGTTTAACACCTTCGAGAAGGCAGTACCAAAGCGGTATCGCTTCGATCTGTATTTGTTTCTCTGGGATGGTCATGTTCATTTGGTATGTAAAGTGTTTTGAAAGGGCGCGAAATGAGAAATAAAAATAAAATAAATTTAATTATTTTTGAGTATGCTTCTCACTGTTGAAAGCTCGTGGTAAGTTTTACGTTGGCTGTAAGGAACGCCCTTCAATACACGGAGAATCAACTGATTAGTTTTTTGGATACACGAAAACGTTTTCGTTTGATTTCATATGGCGAAGAGTGTTTTCGATTTCACCTGTTTCACGCACCTGTTGTAATGCACGGTCAACGATCTTATTTGTTATCAAATTTGAAATAAGTTAAAACTACCATTCAGCTGCGTTTACGAGGTGCGCTAATGTGCAAGTTTGTTTGCCTAAAAATGTAACGATTCTACATTCGTGATCTTCCGTACACCCGAGACCATCTGCAATCGGAGCAACCACTATCACGCCACTGTTCAAACTTTAACCCACATCCCTAAACTTCTTTCAGAAGTTGCAATGGCAAACGTCTAATCGTCTTTAAACCTCGTCGCGTCGTTCTGACCACACGACATCAGGAACAGCTGCTGCTGCTTCTGCTACTGTGGCCGCAGAAAAGAAATGCGCCACTGCATCGTTCCAGCAGTGGCGTGGTAATCCTCGCCGAAAAAATATGCTTATCTTTGATCCTCCTTTTCATGGGCCGGATTTCCCGATCGTCAAACGAAGCAGGAGAATGGCAGGCAACACCAAGGCAGCACTACTTGGGAAGTCGTAAAGAGTGTTCGTTTTTCTTGTGATAAAAAGAACAGAGAAACCGTTCAAAATGTAAATGAGTAATAACTTAATTATGCTTTATGCCCGTGCGCTTATCGCTCACAGGCCGCCGGCGGTCGGTCGTTTGTAGTTTGTAGTTTTTTGGCTGAAATTAAATTATTTCCCTGCCGGAAGGATTTGGTTTGACTTGCGCGCAATAAAACTGTGGCATTTTGTTGGTCGGTCAGTTTAGTGTCAATTTAGATTAAAAAAATGTGAAGGGAGGGGGAGGGGATTACCGGGATCCAAGACGTCAGTTTCCTATCCAAGGTTGCATCAGCGGATGCCCCGAGTTACCCAACCGTTCGTTGTGCAAATTCTCATCGGTTCAGCCTTCAGCGTTTGGTTCCACGGTGCGTTCGATCGCATCGCTTGGTTCACAAAATTGTACTAACAATCATCGTCGATCGCCCGATGGAGCGCCTGGCCGAGGGTCCGGATCTGTCTTAGATATCGTCGGCTACTTTGCGCCGGAACAACTCACTGCCCTAACGGTACCTGATTGGTACGCTTCAACAAATTTGACAGTTTGATGAAACGACGATCGCCGGAACAATCAGCTGGCCGGTTGCTACTGTCACGCACGGGAGAGAAGTTCAAAAAAAAAAAAATGGCCACCGTTTTACGGTGCTGCGTTTAGCGTTTGTGCAGGTTTCAGTGGCCGTCTGCTGGCCTGCCTTGCCTGCTGCATGCTGCTGTCAATAAGCAAATAGTTTCGATCACGATCCGGTTGGGGATGCGTTTGCGATCTTCCACTCGGCCGGGCGAGGCACAACGTTTGACGTTTCAAAGAAAATAAAAAGGCGAATGCACACCGAATCGCCCCTCCCACCACTCCGGGGGTAGGGGGGGGGGGGGGGGGACGAAGTCAGCTTGCGGCAGACTTTGTGCCACTGTCTTCACGGGGCCGGCGCTCGAACATTTCGGTTTCGCAATGCTCCGGGGCAGATGACCTCGTTCGGCTCGGGGCCCTCGCAAAGTGGTGGTGGAACTTTTGGAGCCGTATCTCGCTAATTAGCGTGTAATTGCTCTTTTGACGGACGTTTCCTGGATTTTGCCAGTTGCGAAAAATATGAGACTCCGGCTGGCGCTGGCCCCCCCTGGGCTGCGGTGCAGAGAGCTCAACCTGAGTGACTCAGGCTAACGACACGCCGGCGTCGCTGTTCGCCGTTGGGGCCCGTTAACGACCGTGCCGTGGCCCGACGACGTCAGCGATTGCGGTGCACCGACGTGGAGAGCAGTTCCACTGATCTGAGTCATTGACGCGTTGCGGAGCACGTCCGCCGGGCTGTAGCTCCGAGTAGAGAACAATCCGTTCCGGTTTTGTTACGGGCACCGATTTCATGGGCCTTCCTAGCCTAGGTCGGGAGGTGGTTGTTCAGAACGCAGCTTGAGGAGAAGATATTCTGGTAACTGCTAGAAGTTGCAATACACCACTGAAAGCTAGAATGCCTTATGTAGGATATCTTATACCAACCTCCGGGTTGAGCAAAATTGAACCTTGTTTAGAAAATGGTAATTACAACATTCGAATTTTAAAATATAAATAATCAAAATTTTATAAATTTTCAGATGTGTTTATCGCACGCGTTAGATTTAAGGCATTTCAATATAAGACGTATCGCTGCCAGTTTTTATCTTGATTCAATGTGTTGTTTACATTTCGCAAGATCATTTTCCCGCACAAAACAACTGTAAATAAGCCACACTCAATAATTTGAGTAATTCGAACTGATATTTCCAAGGCTTTTTTTTCCAAAAGCAAATATCGCAAGCTAACTCATTCTTTATTCACTGAATGGAGTGGAAAAACGAGAAGCATTCCTTTTGTTCATTTAAAATTTACCTTTTGTCAGTACTTATCAATGACATGCTACCGTTTCCCGCAATTGCTCATCCAATAACCAATTGCTCCCGAATCGTGTTCAACCGAAAACGGTTTCCTTCATTACAATTAGATCGGTTTCGATCGTTTCTTCCCTCTTTATCTGACAACCTCAATTAAACCCTGCACGCACCTGTTTCTACAGCATCGTCTGGCAATGCTATGTATGCTCATTACAGCACAACCTCGTAAGTCGGCGGACAAGACTCTGGTCCTTTTACTTGCACACTTGCATTAGAATGCTTCTTAAATTGAGCCATTTGCCATTTTCGGGTTTTTTTCCCGCGATGGAAAAATAACATTCGATCACAGGTTTGAGCATCAACCATTGGGTGCGAGATTAATTTTAAGGAATGGAACGTCACGTGCAGCTTAAAAAAGCTACATTGTGCAGCTGCGCGGGGAAGTGCAGGTAATGGAAAATAAAAATTTAATCTTAATTCTTATCGTTCTATGCTCGGTACAAACCATAATGATACGTTAAAGCTTACCGCGTGCGCCTTTGCTCAAGTTTTTGGATTCGTTTCGTGCAGATTACATTCCCTTTAATTAGCTTAAGTTTTTTTTTAGTTTGTTGCCAGTCAACGCAAATTCGCAATTTTGTACACACACACGAAAGTGTCTGTTAATGGCATATAAAACTTATTCGATAACCGCATTACGTGCGCATGCGCGTAAATTGGCTTAAGGAGTCAGTCGCTTTGGCGTGAGTCGATGCCGCCGCTCAGTTTTGAAACATCTCCCAATGATTCCCGTTCCCAGATACGGAAACCTATACCTATCCTCCTTAAGGTGCTCGTTTTTGGTTCAGTTGCTTGTTTGCTACCCAAAAGTGAGTATAATGTGTGGTTCCAATTTGTTTTACAGGATTTCCTGGAGGAGTACGAGGAACGGGTTAAGCGCCGCAGTAACATGCCGAAGATTGATCAGTCCTGCCTAAAGTGGACCCCGTTTGTTGCTCCTACCCCCTCCACGCCATCTTCCTAGCGCCAGCCACACATGAATAACGTCCACAACCATTACAGCAACAATATCGGCCAGCCGGCGCACGGGACAAACAACCACTGCTTGACGAAGAACAGTTTTCGGAGCGTTCTGTAAGGCGCAAACATTGCAGGAGACGGAAATCTCTTTCCCTTAACAAAATGAGACGCATTTTGGACGTCGTAGTAAAATGAAAGACAAATGGTGTGCGTGTTGATTGAACATGTATTTTAAAAAGCTTCTTCTCTAAACTAGCATTAGCCAAGATAACTTTCTTTTTCCCATGTGCATTTCCTTGGTCAATTTTAAAGTACATCTCCGTCAACCGCTAAACAACAGACGGAATAAGTTCGTCGCCCCTAGTGTACAGTGCTGTTTTTATAGTTTTTCTCTCTTCATCTACCCGCTAGTATTCGACTGAAGACTTTATTAGGAAGTAGTTCCCGAATCGTGTAAGTGTATCTACGTAATAATTGTGTGTTACTGTGAGCAAAAAGCAAAATGATGCAAATTAGAGTTTTAGTGCCACTCACTAGGTAGAAATTGTCGTTTGTAGGTATTCGGTGGCCGAGTTATTTATCTTTCACGCCATTCATCGCTCTTCCGAAATCGTGAAATAGGGAAAAATATATTATAACGTCTTGTAGAAAGGATGCATGTTTGTCTGTACTCAACTGCTTTACGAAAGATATCACACGAGTTGTTTTCTTTAAATTATTGCTTTGACTAGATCAACGTGATTTGAAAAAAGTTTGTATAGCTTGTAACTCTGTTTTAAAATTTTATGTTCGTTTATAAACAAGAAACTGTAAATAGCGTCAGCAAAGCTTATTTAAATAATTTACCATTTCGACACTTTCGACAATACCATTGCGCAGAGATATATCAGAGATACTATACCATTTTATCTTTTCTTGTTATCATGTACTAACATAAAATTTACACTGAAACAAAAGAGTGTATAACGAACTACGCAAGTAACTATCATTTTATTGCAATGGTGCATTATTTGCTTGCAATACGATCGTATTTTCATCATAAATCAAATTTATATTTCTTGTGTCATGACAAAAATACGTTCATATTTATTGCCTCCCTTGGCGACACCTAAAATTGTTATTCAGATGTTTTCCAATTTGCTGATGTGCAAAAGGCAGCCTGTGTCTTATTTTTTATCAAATGCAGAATGCATTGACCTTTGCAAAATTGCTCGGATAATAAAGAGAAGCAGGTCAGCGACGGATCAGCAATATCGAAAAGTGTATCCAACGAATCACGAACGTGTCATAAATGCACCAGGAACATGGTGTTCACCCGTGTGAGTGCGAGTTCCACCGAACGGAACGCCCGCAGTAGATGCATTAAATTCGTAAGATTATTTGCTTCACGTGATCGCACTCTTGTCCGTTTACGAGCAAACGGTAACCATTTACGATGCGACGTACACACGATGATTTTATTGCTCCGCGCATGTCGCAGGTCAACGGAATCGTAAATCGATGCGATCGTTCGCGCACTTTGGTTGGTTAAAGTTTGTACAAGGTGTTTCGTTGTCAAGTATGAATGAGTCTTGAAAGTGGTTGCCAACATCCTTAAACAGGTTTCAATAACTTTTTGATTCAAATGAAATCGTTCTAATTGTTTATAAATCATTTTCAACCAAGGGAAAATGTGATTTTAAACCATATCTTAGATAAAAAGCTCCTTTTTGCGTCAAGTAGGTACGTCGATCGTGCTAACGAAAAATACGCTCGGAGTCAGCCATAAAGCAACATGAATCACCACCACCGGTGAAAAGTATTCCACTCATTTCCGGATGCGTCATTATGCTGGGAATTTCCGACGCAAGCTCCCGGACAGGTTCCACAGTGAATGAGCAGAATTCCCGCAAACAGCGAGACCTAAAAACTCTGCCACGAACTTCATAAATCAGAAGAAGCAGACGCGATCCCGTCGGCGATCTGTCCAATGCGTTGAGTATGCGTCGGAATGTGTATTTTGTTTTTCTGCTCTCCTTTTACACTGCTATGAATTCTTTGTCCCATGCAGTGTTTTCACTAAATTATCGACGCACGGGAAGCGCTCGTCAGTCAAAAATATTTCGTTAGTTTTTTGTCCAAATGCTTGAGTCACGTTTGTGTGCGCCCGAAAAAGGATAACGAGTGTGGTGAAAAAAAGGCCACGCCGAGAAAAAATGGTTCGCCTTGAGGTGTTTTTTAAAGGTGGTTTTTTTACCCGAAAACGCAATGGCAGCCAATGACTCAAGAAATACCCCCGTTTTTCGTCAATAATCATGCGATCTTACGGGTCGCAACACATGTTCGGGAGTTGTTTAATAATTAATTAAGCCCAACTCCATCGACGTCCTTTCCACGATTGGCAACGGCGACGACCGGGTTGGACGCCTAATGGGAGCATATTGCCCCGGGGATGCGCACCTTTTGTGGCGCGGACTGACTAACACACGGGCGTGTTGTGTTAATTTAAACGGAAATGCCACCAGCAATAACTCCCTTTGGAGTCTCAATCAGCGAAACATTCGCCCCGGTGTTTTGACTTTTGTTAAGAATCAGTCACCGACCATCCAATCTCAGACAAACTTCGACTCGGGCCCTTCGTTGAACCGAAGGACGAAGAAAGGATATACGACTTTGCAACGAAAGATTTAGGCGTGTTATTCATACCGTAAAGCAATTAATTTGCAATGAGCGTACGTCGGAACGCGCGCTAGGAGGTGGTACTTCTTATGCTTGCTCCTGTTGGGTTCTTTTGTAGTTCACAAAGAAAAGAAGCGGTGACAATCATCGGATGGGAGATGGATAGCGGGAATCTTAACAATACCGGCGTACTTTTACTTACAAGCTAGCATCAAATTTAAACGATATGTTTGAATGCCTTTGTCCTTGTTCAAACATGTGTTTGTTCAGGTGTACTTTGCTCAAATGTCTAGACTTGAATAAAGTTACACAATCCCGAAATTGTAGAAAGTCTCATACTCATGTTCACTTTTCTTCTATAAATATTTTTCGGTGTGTTAATAATCATCAAACCACACGACGCCAACGTTTTAAAGATGTCCAGTTTAAAGTTTCATATTTCCCCAGTACGGCCTATCTGTTTGAGTTTAAAAAATTTAAATTAATCCATTGGGTATGCTCTTCCGTGTATTGACACATGCGATCAATTTACACAACTCCTAGCGATGTTTATGTCAAATATTCGATTTATTTTCATTACCGCCAGCGTGTAGTAAGTGATGCGATAACATTAATGTTTAAATGCGACCACTATCCTAAATGCCATCCTGCAGCTCATCGCTAAGGCCCACCTGAAGCAACCGTCTCTAATTACCGTCATTATGCGCAATCGCGATACGCAGAAGCGGTCAGTGTTAAGCTGTGCAGCAAAACTGTCGTGCGAGCGTGAGGCGAAGAAGTTGGGCAATTGATGAGCAAATGTAAAACATAAACAAAGCCGGCAGCGCACTTCTGGCCATGCTCTTCCCAAGCGCGAGGAGGATGCGGTCGGGTAATTGAATTGACCGATAAGTAAAGCGCATCACATTAAAGTGTGGAATGAGGAAAATGGCGGGGCTAAAATGAAGGATTGAAGAAAGAAGGGTTTGTCAAAAAAGGCAAGAGAACACTTAACCCCAGCCGAAAACGGTGGATACCCTTGTTCGTCATGTTTTGCGACTTCGATTCATCGCCACGAGGACGATTATGTGCTGAGGTCCTTCGTACGGACGCTTGTCGTTTTGCTGATCGCAGCCCGTACGTACTAATGATAGGGTTCCGGGATGTCCCTGATGACGACGATCGCATTGACATTGTGCTGCGCCACGTCCCGGAACCGTCGTTTTGGTATGACCTCGCGTCGAGGCCGAGGTGACATTCTTTCTTTTCCCCCGAAAACCCTGCATCTAGGTCGATCTGCGCAAAGGGGTCGAAGCACCCGATGGGGCTGAAATTGTGGTGAATTATCATATTATCGGAAGTTGTCGGATAAAGCCAGGTGATTGGCGTGGCCCGTGCGCTCCGGAATGCGCACCAGGCAATGGGCCCAGGGCGAACGTTGTCACCTGGAAAGTGTCCGTTATAATATCGAACGCACTGATGTTGGATACTTCGATCGTGTCGTTGTGAAATGAGACGATCATAAAAATAAACCTGGCCATTCCATTCTAGCTGTGCACGTTGACTTAAACTCATGAAAGTTGTAAATGAAAGTTGTAAATGTTAATATTTAACAATCCTTTTTTTGAAAAGCATGTATGCTATCGGTCTATTATTTACTTCATTTCGTTTCATTCAAGTCCTTTTCAATTTCAATTTAATGCTAATGGAAACAATAAAAGGAAAACAGAAGCTACGTCATACTCAATTTTCGATGATAGAAGAGAGAGGAAAAATATATGAAAATGTCAATATTTCTTGAACTTTTTAACACGTATGCTTTTACTTATCATTTAAATTAAGTTGTTTGCACTTACAATTTCACTTACTTGTTTATTGGCCAACATGTTTGAACCTTGCGTTCCGTTTTATTTTGCAATATAATTTGGTCTTTTTTATGAGGCGAATTTATGTTCATTACAATTTATTGAATTTAATGAATTTTTCGAATAATAATTAGTCGTCTGTACAAAAGTAATATAACATTCTATGTTAAAATTAACGGAAAAACGGTCTATGTTTCGTTAAAAAAGTTTGTAAGATTGAATAACAAAATCGCATTACAACCTATTTAAACTATACGGTTTACCATGTAATACTACGTACGTTGCTATGTGTCACACTGAAGTCCATAATGTGATTACAAATCGGATCGCAACGACTTTAGTGCCTTCTGAAGCGCCGAAAGGTGTGTAAGGAAACTTACTTGAAAAATGTTTTCTTTCCGTCTGGCCACTTTTTCTCTTCTAACATTCAGCGTCACACATTGTGGAACGATGCGTAAGACGCACACTTCCTTAACATCGATAAAAAGGACAACGGGCGTTTGGTGGAAAATTACCTCACCTTACCATTACTTCCATCGTCTGCCGCGCACCACAAGTCGAGCCTCGCCACGTGTCCGATGGTGCGGCGAAACAGAACACCAACCCAACGTCTAGTCAGTGTGCCGTAGACGACGTCCTTTACGTAATCATCACTTCGCTGGCTGGCTTTTCCGGACGCGGCTTTAGACTCTCGTTTCAGGACACGTTGCGGGTGGCGCTTGGTTGCACCTTTCTATTCCACGTGCTATTTTCCTTCCGGATACCCGAACCAAATGCAGTTGAACCAACGCGTACCTCTGGGATGATTGCGAAGGAAAAAAGCTAAACTGAACGCGATCATCAATCTCACGTTGCAGAATCGTGGTGCACCGTGATGGAACCCGTGGGTGACTCGTGGTCCCTGGAAATGGAAAATGGAAAAAGCTGGAAAGACAAACTAGTTCCCGTCGAAATCCCACGACTTCCCAACGAGTGGACGACACTGAAGCCAAACGATCGAACGCATTGCGTAGGGTTTGGTATACGTCCCGCGTAATCCGTAGACATCTGAGAGTGAGCGCGAATTCTCACGATGGATTGGACTCGATTCTTTCGAGACCTTGAGGTTGAGGTTGTTGGGAAAAATGCTGGTCAACTAGAGTGAAAGACTACTTTCTTTACGTAACCAGTTAGCAATGTCCACGATATCGAAACCACAGGGAATATGAACCGCCTGGGAGATAGGCTTGTGGGAGAGTGATCCGCATGAATGATCTTCTACGCTTTCCCATCATCTATTATTGGCTCTCGATCGCTATTCGGTGGAAGCTGGTGAATGGGATCTACGATTCCTAGCATAGCCTAGATATAAGTTGAAAAAAGTAGTGTTGAATGTGGAACCTTTTTTGTACCTGACTGAATTTTTATTTATATTTACTGACCGATTTTTTTAATCTATGTTGAAAGTGACTATAGAATTCATACTACTTAACACAATATAAAAGTAAATAGAAACATACGAGTATTTTGCTAAATGCTTTATTGAACAGAGTATGTTCCGGGTGAGTTTAATTAACGATTTCGCGAATCATCATACGCGAGTAAGACATACCACGAGAGTCTGATTTTAATGTATACCATTCCATTGCAGTCGCATCGTTAAGAGTTTTCTTATACATTCCGTTCAAATTAGCCATGGAGCAAAACGAGTCTCCCTCATACCACCAGCCGCCATAATAATTCGCAGCACAATTAGTAAACTCCGATTTGTCATTATCCCGATCGAATGTGCTAAACTTTTGCATCTTATTCCATTTTAGCGAATCGCCTGCCGTCCCTGAATATGTCCCCAATTTCATCAAACTGTAGTTCTCGCATTCACATCCGATTTCGAACTCGTTGTACTAAGCATATCCGTAGTTTCCGTGGAAATCCTGAACCTCGACCAGTAGTTCATGGTCATCTGGTGAACGTATTCCAGACCCAGCCAAAAGTCGCCTCCCACATTTCCAAACCCGTTGCGATATTCAGTCCAATTCCGGTGAAAATCGACAGAATTGCCAATCCTATTCTGGATCACAATCCAGCCTCCACCTTGTTTCTCTTGTTCACAATAGACTTCCAACGGTTTCGAATGTTCCAACCAACGGAACACATACTTGCCGGATACATTTGCAACTTGTCGACACGAACGGACCGGAGTGACAAAGTGGTCCGTTAGTATTTTACTGCTTTTTTCCGCATGATTATTTAGACTGTGTATCGAATTCGCTAGCAAATCAAGAACTTTTTTGTTCTCCGCTATATTCTTGAGCTCGGTTTGCGACGTTTCTTGGTACGTTTTGGTTTGAGTCACCTGTTGTTGCTGAACTCGATTGATCATGGATACCAGCTGATTCCTTAGGCCTTCCAATTTTGATCGCGTGTCGTTTTGACACTCTGCAAAAGAGACATAGGTTAGTTTCACAAATTTCTTCAAAATTTTCAAACTCATCCACACTTTAGCTTTCTTACCTTCTTCAAACTGTCTTCCATTGCATGTATTGTAGTCTCGAACGTAGAGTCCACTTTCTCGATCCGTTCCTTTCCTTCTTGTCCAAGTTTGGTAAAATATTCTTGTACATGTGTATGTCTCTCTTTTGGCGTTTCTTCAATTTACTGCAAAGAAACATCATTTATATATGTGTTGCTTATAATGCCTAAAGTGAAAATTTTTGTCCATTACCTTGATCGCGCTCCTCGCTTGCAGCATTTTTGCCTTTACATTTTTCTCGACCTCTTGCAGTTTGTCCTGAAAATAAATTGTTTTACTTTTGATTAGTTCAACTTTCTAATTTTGTACAAAAAATTACACCTCACCATCATTGCTTTCTGCAAGGAGTCTTCCATCGCCTTCATTCTTGTCTCGATTTAAGAGTCCACTTTTTCGATCCGCTCTTTCCCATATTTGCCAAGTATGGTTAGATTGTCCTGCAAGTTAGTATGCTTCTCCTTCAAAACATTTTGAATTTCCTGTAAAACAAATCGTTTGTGTGATTAGTGATCTTTAATTCACTTAGAAAGATTTGATCTATTACCTTAATTGAGGTCATTGTTGCAGCATGTTTGTTTTACAGTTTCCTCTACTTCTTGAAGTTTGTTCTACAATTAAATCGTTTTATAGAGTAGTTCTTTATATTTTTTTTTCCTAAAACATTTTACAACTTACCGTCATTGCCTTCTGGAAGATGTTTTCCGTCGCATTCATGCTTGCGGCGAATTTAAGTTCCAACTTTTCGATCTGTTCCTTCCTATCTTTCCCTAGTTTAGAAAGCTTGTCATGCAAGTTTGTATGCTTTTCGTTTAATTCACGTTCGATTTCCTTGGAAAATACGTTGTTTGTTACTTGCTACTTCTAGATATTGTTT
>KE524841.1:47648-78142 GCA_000441895.2 Anopheles sinensis | reverse complement strand
CACCAGATGGTGGAAGACAACGCGCACGAGCGCTTCCTATTAGTTTCGCTTGTTTGGTCGTGTGTGGAATAATTTGCTTACGCGCTATTCCCGTCGTTCGATGCCGTGATACTGTTGCCATCATTTGCAAAACCATTTCCCAAACGCTCGGTGTATCCATTTGTGAAACAAAGAAGATTTTCCTGTTTCGATCTTTTTTTCCATTTTCTATATTTGAACAATCCTATTGTTGTGGCTTGTTACAGCGTGCATTCAATTCATTTTCCTTTATCAATAATAAAGCCTTTTAAATGTTCAACTCTATACCCAGACAGTTGCAATCTTTTATCTTTTTTTTTGCAAGATTACAACCAAAATATCGTTTCGCTCCCAGAACACCAACCATAAGGACTGGGCGCCTCCATTAGGGAAATGTTCTTATATCTTCGAAATAAACTAAAGAAAAGCATGTGTTCGTGAAACGAGCAAATTAAAAATTATGAAACAGAATATCCCTGGAATATTGCATTTGTTAAATTATCGCCCACATTTCTCAGTTCACGGTTTTCAGAATGGCCGTAAACTTCCCCAATTCCTTAATGATCATCTTGGTACGAAAATATGTTTTGCATAAGAATATTCGCTATGTCCGTTTCAACATTTGCCACCAGTTCGTTATCAAACAAAGGATTGTATGCGTATCAAACTTGTCCAGGTTGGGCGTACGGAAGCTATAATCAGTTAATTGAATGCATTGCGGTATTGCAGCATGCATTCTATGCTCACGCCACTATCATTATTTCCCCTGATGTTATGGCATCTGGATGGGTTCGGTATATGTTGGAGATCGCACCAGTCAGTTGCAATTTTGTATGTTTGTTTTTATACACAATCCATCACCTCGATGAACGAAAGCTGGTATTTTTTTTAGGGACGATTATCAAAACTTTTTTTGCATCATTTGGGTTGAAATGCTTTTGGGGCATTTTTTGCTTTTCTTTTATTATGTTGATCCTTAAAAAAATAAAATAAGAACACTGCATCGGGCATGGTCATGAGTGAAAGCGGTACATTTTTAAAATGAAACATAATTGTTTACGGCCTGAAATCATGAATAGAAAGGAAATTGAATCTGCTATATGTTGTTTTTATTTGGTAGTTTTCAACGTCAACTTGCAATTTTTGATTTAAAAGAATTGAAAAGTATAAGAAAGTATCTTCTAATATGATTTAGCTTTTATTTCTAATTTTCTAACATCTCATCAAGACGTGACGTCTGCGTTTTGTTCATCAAAAACTATATCTTTCACCTCGAATCGAAACGTATGCTCCCATGTCCGGCGAGTGAATGGAAGCCCCAACGAAAGGTACGGTTACCGCAAGTGTCAAGAACAGAACGACGTCGTTTCGACCACAAAGGACAACATTATGCTTCGTTCGTTTTCCCGTTGATCCCCGGGAGGGAGTGGAAAGCGTACCTGGGCCCGGGAACGGGATGGGACCAATCACCGGGAAGCCATAGTAACGATCCCGGGGCTGCATTACGCAAAGTGCCATCGGCGTCTCGGGCGTCCCTTGCTTGCCACGGTGGATGGACGCGACTTACTTCCGCTTCGTTCCGGTACCGTCCGTTGCCATCGGACTGGCGCTTGCGATGGCGCTGTTGCGTGGCCACTTGGGGAAGGTGTGTGTGTGTTGTGTATGGTTATGGGAATTAGTTTTCGACCTGCCGATTGAGCTGGTGGTTATGGTTACGGCTGTACGCCTCTACAGCCACCTCCCACTGGCGTGGCGTGGAAGTCTCGCGCGGTAATAATACCATTACGCCTCACACGTCGCGCCCGACGACCCTGGGTCCCGTAGGACGAGGATGACCACCATCACCACCACCATCATCATCATCATCATCAGCGTGCAAGCGTACGATGGTGTGCTGCCCATCCATGCACCTGACCGACGCTGGCTGGGGCGGCGGGGCGAGAAACATTTTATTTTCCCATTTTCCCATTCTCCTCCGGGTGCGCCCGAAAGGTGGAGACTTTGCGGCTGAAGAAGGCGTGCGCCTCCGAGTCGGCCAATGCCGGTGTGCAACTGTTGGTGGAACTGCGATACCAGGATGTGCATCGGTGGTTTTCCCTTTTCACTCACTCCCGGCTCTCGGGCGCTATTTGAGTGTGTGTGCAGCGGCTCGTGTGTAGTGCTCTTTTGGGAGCCCAGAGCCCTCCACGTGCTGCTCGCCCAAACGGCGACGAAACGGAACGGAAATGAAGGTGTAAGTTTCCCCCGCATTCAACCACCCAATCCTTGGCTTGGCGCATAGCGACCGAAACGTCCCTCGGCCAAACGGATCCCCGTGCCACCGAAGTGTCGGGTTGACGTCGGTGCGATGAGCGAACTATGCAACTATCCGAAAGGTTAGTCAGTGGTGGTCGAAGACGGAATGCAAACTGTCTGTGGGCGAGCAGCGGCAATCAGCATTGAGTAGGTTTCCGCTAGTGTTCCCACCTCCGGCGGTTGCAGCAATAAGGCAGTGTTGGTAAACGCGTCCCGACGATAACGACGAAGACGACGACGGGTAACGAGGAGACGCGCGCATCAGAAAAAGCGGGAAATCACTTGGCGACGGTGCACAGTGGTGCGAAGTGTTTTGAAGTAGAGGACAAAAGAGGTCGCCAATTGTTTAGAATCTATGAAACAAAAGTTTCTTTTTTCTGTTGTTTTCTTTCTGCTATCTATATAATAAATTCAACTTATTTATCTTACCGTTGATTAATAGCTTGTGATTTTCTTTCTGTTTTATACAAACGTTGCAAATAATTTGTACAACTTCAATTTAATGATTCCGCCCAGTTAAGAGTTTTCTTACCAATCTTCTACCTATTCTTGTTTTAGATTTCATAAAAATAATTCAGTTTCACCGGTCAAATATTCCAGTTACATTTTGTCGATAATGTTTGTTAATTTTGATCATTTATAGCTCAAGTTGATTTGAACTTATTTCATGGATATGCCATATTTTAGTTTGATGTTGTTGCGATGGTGCGTAGGATAAAAGGATGAATTTTCATAATTTTCCTTGACTAATTTTTATTTATAAATTGAATGATTTGATCACAGTGGACAGATTTCTTCCTTGTTTAATGTTGATCGATTACATGGGTTAGAAAAAATGATAATATTCAAGCCGTCAAAAACGTCAGCATTGGTTCACTGTGCGGATCACGGTACGGGCGGCCCATTATTGCAGCGTCCCGGTGACGCAAACGCAACAGCCTCGCAGAGAACAGGGTTCCATGAAAGCGTATCGCGTTTGCTCGCGTTCCAGGGGGTTCGTATCACTTTTTGGTGTGGAAGAGTGCAATCCCAGTGGGGTTGGGGAGGTAGGAGGCGAGCAGGCGAGGGCTGGCCGCAGACAGACGAACGAACAAACAAACCGACGCAAATATGAAGCCACACATCCGACACACATCCAGACAGGAGCGCGACCGGGCGGGTCCACGGAAAGCCGGGGAATCGCGACGCGGGCACCCCAACATGGGGTGGGAGTGGGTGGCGAGGACGGTGGGAGGGCGAGGGACTGCATATGCGCATTGATGAACTAGAGAGGCATCGGGCATCACCACCACCATCACCATCAGGCCGCCCACCAGCCAGCATCATCTTCACCATCGCCGCCGTCAACTTCGTCGTCTACATCATTAGTCACTATCAGTCTGCATGCATGGACCACGGCAACGAATACTTGCATCGTCGGGTGGCCTTTAAGCGTGGGGTAGGTTAGTTTCGTTTTGTTCGCAGACGGAATGTTTGCACCGCACACATTGCTGCCCTTTCTGGGCGGAATTTGTAGGCATTGCAAACCGCACACGTTTCAAGTATGCTTTAGGGAAGCATTCTAAATTGTAGCTTGTATGAAGAATTATTGCAATCAGCATAACATCTGTTCAAGAAATAAGTTAACTAACAAAGAAGCAACAAGCAAATAGCCTTATGTTTCTTCATCGTGTTCCGATAAAAAGGCGTTTCCGGCGGTTCACTACTTGTAACTACATCTTTAAAAACAAGTTATTTTGGATTTCATTACTTGGCAATATTGTATCGATCATTTTGGCTGATGCACTAGCCATTTAGTCATAAACTCTAACGATTAGATTAAAACATTTTAAATATATTTATAACTCGTAAATAAATTTAATCGGGGCTAAATCAAATATACTTTCCATTGGAGCACATAAACCATTTGTAATATTTTAACTAAAATTAGAATAATTTTGATAGGAGAAATTGAGAGTGCTGCAGTAATGCTGTATGTTAAGTTGCTGGGGAGAACTAACATCAATACTTGTACCTAATTGAATCAAGCACATGTAATTTTAGAAAAAGTTTTTTTTTATTTCACTCCTTCGATCATGTTTTAATTCCTATTTATTTATTTTGTCTTTTGAACAACGTTTCATTGAGAATTCATTTCTTGAAAATATACTCCAGCATGAAAATCATGATGAAACATGTTTTTTTTATTTCTTACACTAACTTCAAAAGGTATAATTTTATTTTGTTTCTATAGCAAAACTAATTTGTTTTGAAAACCAAACTATTCGCTCATCGTATAACTTACCAAATCATACGATCACGAACATCACAGCAACCGCAGCGTCCTCGCGCGTTGTCTCCGCAGACTGTTTTGTCTGCTTGCGTCAAATGGCGTGTTCAGTATGATGTCTTTACAGCGAGCAATAAAATTTTACCATTTTACCGAGTGACCTGCCGTAAAGGATTCCTTGGAAGCGAAAAAGATCGGCTTCGAGTTATCCGTCCGGTCGTAAAAAAAACAAGCTCTTGCCTCGCGTTGATGGACACGATCGCGAGGAAGCTGGTGATTTTTTTCCCCTTCCCATTCCATCTCCAGCAAACAAACGAACTCGAAGACGAACTGGAGCGCGCCGATCAAAACGGTGCGAGAGAGAGTCAATCCGGTAAAGGCGAAAGAAAACCCCGACACAGACCCCCTGCGGCATAAATTATACACAGGTCCAGCTCAAGCTCTCTGGCCAGGGGGAATAGCATTTCTTGTGAAGTGCACCAGCCGACATGCAGCATCCGTCGGCATCGCGGATCGTGTTCCGAGATGCGACCGTTTCAAGTGCATCGTTCTTCTTCTGCTGCAGAACGCAAGCCACAGTTGATCGCACAGAAAAAAAAAACAGAGGAAAAAATAAGCATAACGCAGCTTCGGGGGCTTCAAGAATGTGGCCTAAGATCGCCCCGTGGGTTGGATTTAAGATCAGCGCTGATCTGCCTCGAGTTCGACCATCCCGGGGGGAACTGGTACGGTGCGATGAAGGGCCCGGAGACCTGGACGACGAAACGGTGCAAATGACGATCGGCGTAAAGATGTCGCTCGCGAGTCTTTGTTGGGCCCCTTGTCGCGTTTTCTCTTCATTTGCGTTCCTCTGGACAGCACTTTTTTAATCTGCATACGGAGGACATGCTGCGGTTTCGCGCTGGGGACAAGATTTATGGGGCAGCTTTCGGTTGTTTCCGAACAAACGACCATTGCGTGCCTGCTTAATCTCATTTGAAGACGCCACGCTCGGTGACGGGAAGACCCCTCGGATACGAATAAAACATATGCAAGAGCAAAGCATTATTTTTATGCTAATGAAAGTCAACTTTATAATCGCTCGAGGAAAAACTAAACGATGCTTTACAATAATGTGGTGAAAACTGAACCAATTCTTTTCAAACATAGGATGGCAAATTATCGCTCGAATAAGTTCCCATTGTTGCTCAAACAAAATCTCCCGCTTTAAATTAATCCAGGATTTTTGTGGCTGCATGATCACAAAGTTTCTTTGAAGGAGGATCTAAACGAACGATGTCATCCAAAAAATATTAATTGAATTGCTTTTCTTGCTTTATATTAATTGAATTGCTTTTCTTGCTTTATAATGAATGAATGATATAAGTAATAGAATATGAATTTCTTCACATAAGTCCAAGAACTTCCAAATACAATAACCAATAAGCAAAAACAATTGTATTAGAACCCAAATATTGCAAAAACGCATTGAAAAGTGGCACAAGGCGTTCCAGTCGATAGATCCTTGATGGTGGCCTTCCTCCCACAAGTAACAAATCCGAATACTCCAGACGCTGCCGAACAAAGAAACACTCCTGCCCTCATTTCGATCCTAACAAAGATCCATCCGGGATTGACTCGCGCATTCGCGACGTTTCTAATGAAACGACAAAGGTGTGTGTTAACCCAACCGAAACCAACCCCATCCGGGACAAAGTAGCGTGGGGGAAGTAGAAAACTTGTTTTTGTTACCCGTATTCTTAGCTGAATTATGGTGAAATCGTTTGCGAATGGAGTTTATCCTTCGATCGTGGTTTAAAAAGGATAAATTATTTAGGTCGCCTTAGATGTGACCTTTCAAGATGTTCCTTGTATCAGTAAACACTTAATTTGAGAGGTCAGTAACTATTTCTATAAATCGACCATTGAACGATCCTCGAAATTTAACTGATCGCTTGAAAACAAGGTTTAGATATACGTTCATCAAATCCCCGAACATGCTCAACTCAAGTCCTTTGTTGAGAGGTGAACCTGAGCTGCACCTATCCGCACGACTACTTGGAAGCACTCCGTGGGTTCAAACGGTTTCGACTGAATCACCATAAAAGGGAAAGAAACGTTACCGCTTTGGGATGGCGTGAGATCACGCTGACTAATAGCGTCTCCATTTTTGGGATTTAAACTCTCCTTCCAAGGCGACGGTTGTCGCGGCGAACCGTTCCTTTGTGTCCCGCGACCCAGTTGCCAGTGTCCAAGGATAAGAAGATTCTGGAGAAAGCCAACACGTCCCTCGTTCCACCGCTCGTTGCACCCGATCGGGACACCTACGAGCGCGGTGCATAGCCATAGAAATCACCAAAAAAGGTAACGCTTGCAATGCGCTTGCGTCGGCTGCATCAGCTCAAAAACAAAAAAAAGGTACGGTGCTGGAAGGTACAAGGAAATGATGGATCGTTGGGTGTTGTGTAAGTGAAAGGGAGAAAGCTCCAGCGGAAAGTCTTTGTTGACTGCCAAAGTGGATTTCGATTCGGTGAAGGTGACTAAAGAGTTGTCTTTATCGTTCATTTGATTAGCTTTCTATAATGTCTTCATGGAAGTAGGGTTCCTAATAAGGTTTTGATTGAATCGGATTCATGTTTAACCCTTTTTATTCGTCATTTATTTTTATCTTCAACCATCAGCATCCGGCACTGACAAGAGTTACCTACTTATTTCCTTTCTTTTGTCTGCGCTGCCACTTTCTAACGTTTGCATTGCAATCCTTGGTGCATCTTTGTCCTCGGAGGATGCAATGTGCCACCTCTCTTTCGCCCCACTGCCAGACATGTTAAAAACACTCACTGCAAAAAGCAAACAAATCGTTTCGTCTCGAAAGGGAATTCTTTCGTCTGGCTCAAATTCGTCCGCCATCTCGCTCGGTGCAATCGGTGAAAATATCGCGTCTTTGTCGCCAGCTCTACGGTCCCGAAGTGACCATGGCAAAACCGATGCGCCGAGATGATGGAGCTTCGGTTTCTTCGTTGGTATGGTTATTTTTCCCAACCACATTCATCACCTTCGGCTTCAAAACCGAACCCATAAACCGCCACTCGGGAGACGGTAAACAAACTGGCAACTCTTGCAGGGCGGGGAAAGGTAAGGACACGCGGTACGTGGTGGCAGATGCACCGGACGGTTTCACAATCTGTTAACGTGCTGGTACCTCAAAAAGAAAAACGAGGACACTCCGCCGGCACGTCTCGCCGATGGCCATGGTCCGGATCCGGATGCTAATGTCGTAGGAGCTTGCTTGTTGTCGTGAGGGGATGGGTGGGGGGAGGACGAACGATCGGGTGCGAAACATGGTAGCAAAATATGCGGCGCGTGTTCAGCTTGCGTTCCTCCATGTCACCAGCCTCTTCCTCTGCTGCATTTGGGGCTGTTCTAGAATGCAATTTTCCCGACGTGCAAAAGAGCGAACGCGTCGGATCGACCGGTGCGCTAGCAAGGGATGCCTGCCAGACGTCGGATTTTCTTACGTCAAACCTCGCCGAGTGTCGCGTCCGGGAGGGTGGAAAAACCATGGCGCAACCGACGGTGGGATGCATTTTACTTTCTGGGTCACGTCGAAACAAAGACCAGACACCGACATTCGTAATGGATCTTTTCTGTATCACCTTCGCAGAAGTGGAAAGCTAGGTAAACACCGACCTGGGTGGGCTGTTGGAAGCAGTGTGAGAGGATGGAAAATTCGAATAAAGAGATTATTTTCCGAGGAGCAGTTTCTACCTGGAACATGTTAATGGTGATGTAATGTTTGGTATAGAAGAGTTGCGTAAAATGTTTTCTCCACATAATAGAAAGTAACACAAATACACCTACTAAAAGATGAAGCCAATAAGTCGTGGTGCCAATTTCTTTGAAATCAGAAGATGACTGGAAAAAAGGTATTACCAACGTCATACAATCACTTCGACGCAAATCGTGAAAAAGAAAAAACCACAACTAAATCTAAATCAGCATAAGATACTGAAGCGGAATTGAGGAAATTCAAAAAATGAAAATGAAGTAAAGTGGTAAACATTTAAATTAAATCGCTGTTCTAATCTAATTCTTCTAATAATAACCTTTTATACTTTGTTTGTGCATTTGTTCAAAATTCAATTTTCATTTGAATTTGTTTTAAATATTTTTCACAACAAGATTACTTCAGATAATCTCGTGGCATAAATTTTGGATTTGATTGCTTCTTTCTTGGCCCTCATACTATTTGTGAGCAGGATGTATATCAGGATGTATTTTTGTTATTTTAAATAAATGTTAGGTTACCAGCATTATTACCATAAAATTACTAATATAAAATTTATTAGTATCGTAACTTACCAAAACTTTGTACACAACTTCTGGCCTTAAAAGTGTTTCAGAACAAAGAGATAAAGAATGGTAGCTCAAGTTACTATTGCACCCGATATTGCTTTCCATGGAGTACCAAAGCAAAACAACACAACCGCCGAGAGCGGGGAAAACTTCATTTCGCGAAACCATTGTTAAACAGGGAGCTTCAAAAGCCGTTGCGAAACGACGCAATATCATGTCCTTTACGGTCCCTGGCTACGGAAAGGCGACGAGTGTCTGCGCGTGGAGTCTGGTCGCCGGGAAGTGGGGTGAGGAAAGCCCGTTGCCATAGGTCGGAGAATTTTCTCGACAGTCGCGGGCCGCTCCCGGGGCGGCCGGGTGACGGAAAACATGGCGCTGACGTGACGGACGGCGCGAGGAAAAGCCATTCGTACATTTTCGGGTGGCTTCGAGCTGGCTGCTAATACGCATGCATACTAGACGGTGCACGCGCCATCGGGCCGACGAAACAAGGACGCCCGGACTCGGCGCCAGATGGTGGCGAGTGGCGGAAGTTGGCAGAACTTCTCTCCAACCGGATGGAGTAGTAGTTCGATAGTTTTTCATCATTTGCGGCATCCGTCGTTCTTTGTCCCAAGCGCCCGACCGACAGTCCTTGGTCAGCGAGGGAAGGGGGCGAAAGAACGGGCGGCGGGATGAGAAGGACGAGAACGAATTTGTGAATTTTCCGGTTGCATCCCGGTTGGCATCGTGCGGCGTCGGCGAAAACGTCATCGACCTTGCGATCGGGATTTTCCGACCAAGACCCAGCGCCAACCAGCATCGCCTCGGCGAAGCTGACAGAATCAACCACCAATCCGTGGGAGTAGTTCTTCTGGGCACGAGCACACACACACACACACACACCAACATGAGCGCGCGAGGAAGGAAAAAAGGACTCGCAAGGAGCCGGAAGTAGTTTCTCCACTCGGGAGTATAAATAAGGAAAAAGATTCCACTATCGTGGCCATTCCAGTGTCGGCAGTGTTTTGATAGTGATGTGCTTTTGGCTTGGCTGGCAGAGTTTTTCCTCCAGTAGTTTTTCCTCCGACTTGATGATAGTTTGTGCTAGTGAAGTGTTTAGACAATGAACGAAACGTGTGCCATCAGTGTGTCTTCCAATCATTACGTGCTTGTTAGAAATGTCTACAAAGGTTATATTCTGTAAGGCTCTTGTCTTTCCCAATTTGTTTCTTGTTACATAGATTAATTCGTTTTTGGGTGGTTATGCAATGCAATCGTATTCGAACACTCCCGAAAACGGCACGCTTCCAAAAATGCACGATAGTTGCAACCGGGGTGGCCTCGCTTTCGGCTAGATGCACTGCAACGTATTCTCGCAGCATCCGAATCGCGTCGCGAGCCGCTCGCGGTGGGAGAGAAAAAATCCACCAGACGTCGTGCAACACGCCTCTAGACGCCCTTTTGTGCCTATAGAGCCGAACACTATGTACAGCGATCGCTTTTATTCTCTCGCCAGTCTAGGTGTCGCGTGACGCGGGGTCGTCCTGACCTACGACAATACTTGCCTCGGCGCGGTAGACATCTCGTAGGCGTTGATGTTGTGCTGTGTCCAAGTTATAGTCTCAGTTTTACCTTAGTGTGTAGCTACCGAGTTAGGATGTGACCTGAAGAGTCCATTTTGGGGTATTTCGAGGACTTTTAGAACTCTTGAGAGAAAGCAGAATTCAATCTGGAATGTTTGTCAAAATTTGTTTTAAGGAGATATAGTTTGGTACTTGTAGTGGTCTTATGTTTTTTAACTGTACGTTCTGTTTGGAAAAACGGAAAGGTTACATTTTGGGAACGAAATTTATCTGATTTTGCGGCCATTACGGCCATCTTGAAAAGCGACGCGAAACTTCGCGATGCGGCTTGAAGCGCAACACTATCGTGTCATTGCAATCACATGAAACGAAAAAATAAAACCAAACAGGGAAAGGCGTAATAAAGCTCCCGAATGGTTCAAAAGATCGATCCGCGCGTTCGTCATTCGCTCGGTCGGTCCGTAGTACATTCGAGATCCCGCTTCGGTCGATGTGTCTGTGTGAGGAAATAGTAGTATAGCTACCGACCCACATAGAGGAGACCAAGTTGGGTAGTTGGTATAGAGTAGCGAGAGCTGTCTGGGACTCGATTCGGCGACATACCATTCCGTTTTCCGAAGTTCCAGTTCCGCCTACGCGCGCACGTCACTCGCATCGACAGTGATGATTATGATGAGGCTGATGATGATGATGGTGTCGCGGTTTGCTGCAGAATGGTTGCAATTTCAATGGCGACAGCGAGGGCGCATGGTGATAAGGGCACCCATTCGCCACTTGCAGGATGCGTTATTTGCGTCTACATCGCCCTATGTAGTGCACACTCTGTAGTAAACAAGAAGACGTAGTACTTTACCCCTCCACCTCCTACGCCGTGCCATTTGCTTGCGTTGGATCTCGAACGTCCTTCACATTTCAGTATATTTTCTCTACGAGTTTACCGTCTTTCTCCCTCCCAACGTTTCTGCTCTATCGATCGCTTTGTACTATCCTCGTTTGCATCCGTTGTGCAGTTGCATCGCTGCCTTCGTATGGCAGGTTGCTGACGCGCAATTGGATTGGACTTTATTTCGCTTCCGTTCGGATGGAAAAATAACCCACTAGTCAGGCCTGTAACTGACGCACGTGTACATGTTTGTCCACGGTGAACCATGTCTCGAATGTGCCAGACGACGCAGAATGGCGTTGTCGCAGGTTATGATTGATCCCGGGTTGATATAGGTTTGAAGCAAGAGAAAGCAACCCGCCGTACACAGCGTAGGCTGCGTAGAAAGGTTCCGTTTGGGGTGGCAACCGTTTCCAGCGCTTTCTGCAGCACTCCAATGATGCGCAATATTTTTTGGTCTTTGCACAAGAAAGCAGGCGAATACTGCGCCATTGCTATTTGCGTTGTAAAAGTGAACCACGTCAGCGGCTTCTCCGGACCATTGGATGGATACGCAGAAAGATAAAAGGGGTTTTTCGTTCACTCATCACTTGAACTTTCATCACATTGCAAATAGCGTTTGCTTGTTTAATAAAATTGAGCACCCTTACCAATTTTGTCTTCAAAATTATGAAAAAAAAATATATTTCTGTTATTGTAACTATGTATTTTTTTATGTTAAACTTTTCATAGCTTTCAATGCAGTTAATTTTCTAAAATTTGCATTTCTAACAAAATTTTTCTTAACTTTATCTTTCTTTCTCAGCTGATCGAATTATCTCAAATATCCTTGCCGACAAAACACAGGTTAAATTGGTAAGTACATAAATTAATAAGAGGTAATTTTTACGAATCGTTCAATTTTTCTTCTGCACGGGATCACAATTGCTCACCAACATGTAATGAAATCCAATCAACAACGTTACTAATGGCTTAACTGTGTCTGATTTGTTCTAAGCCCTGATTAATTTATGAAAAAGCTTAAGTTTGTAATTGAAAAACAAGAGTCATTATTGAACAACCAGTAGTACTGTACATTGTTGTAAAAGTTATTGGTGCTGTGTTCTTAGACTATTAAATCATTTATGGACTCTTTATGTGCATGCAAATAACTTGAAGAAAAGAGCATGATAAAGACGGGAAAGAGTAATATTACACGAGTTTTATTTTAATATTTCCCACCATCGCATAAGAAGCATAGCGACAAATCTGATATAATCGCAAAGTTTTAATGCAAAGGTATTTCTCAGAAATGCAGCCTTCAAACAAATCCGCTGTGAGCAGATTTGGTACTGTGCTAGCCGGCAAGCAGCCATGTGAAATACACCGCAGGAAACGGATACCACGGTCTGCGGCGCATCATGTTGCTCATTTTTTCGAGACAACGCTCCCAAATCCATTACCACATCGTTTCGTCTGCGCGGATGTGGAAAATATGACAAAAAAGGACCATTTCGGACAACCTGTGGACATTCCACGGTACATTCCGCTAATTTTTAGCCCGACCTCCCATGCTGGTCGACGTGTTGGCACCGTGAGTATCATCTCCTCGTCGCGCCAGACAGGGCCGAGCGTGCTGTTTCATTGTGCGGGTAATTTTGAATGTTTTCTTTTTTTGGTTATTTTGCTCCAAAATCGAGCATGAAATAAATTAAGACCAATTTTTATACTCTGCTGAAAAACAAAAACTGCTCATCGGACTCACTGTCCCGTCGTCATGGTGGTGGTGATGATTTATGTATCGAGCTCGAAACCGCTCTTGAGAAGGTTCCACGAACATTCACACTGGATGCACTTCTTCGGTATAGGCTTTGTTTTTCCTTGTGATCGTCAATCGTCTCATTATGGTTCGCGAAAGATTGCAAATTTTTGTCGAAGCTCAACGTTCCCTTCCGTTAATTTCATTACCACTTTATCGTTTTATGGCTGGGCTGTTTCTGTGATGCTTTTGGTCTAATTAATCTCAAGTTTGATCTTTAATACATTCTACTAAATCGAAGACAATTATTAAGAAAATTCCGTGCAAAGTTCCCGGAAAATGCAGCATTTTTATGAGGTTTATTGAGTTGAACAAATTCTGCACAACAAGTGGCTTGGTACGATCAGTCCGTTATGCCGATAATTTGATCTTTTCGTATTAATTTAATTAATTTAAAGTTAATTTGCGTTTCCCCCTTGTGCTTTCTCAACGCCTTAAGGGCATTTTTTGCGTTACCTCCTCGTCGATTAGTCGTCTTAAGCTTTTCTTTGTTTTAGAGCTTCTTTCACATGCTGATGACTTATCGTTTATTTGCCAACGTGCACCACACACCATTTGGTTTCCCATTCCTACGCGCTTCCATTACAATGCACTTTATTGCCAAGGTTCTATCTCAGGGCGGTTTGTCATTTGTTTTCGACTTTTCCCCGTTTTCGTCTTGCTTCTCATTTCCGTGCTTTTAATTTGCCTTTTTGTTTGAGTTTAACTTCATTCTGTCCGCAATCTATACGCTGGGTTTAATCGTGTGCCGTTTCCTGCGTTCGCTTAAATTAGGGGCCCTCAGAGTGGCTCGGGCGTTAATTCTGCATACCTTCTACCACTTCGGCCGCACCTCCGGTTGATCGCCCTGTGTGCTTAACCTTAATCGGAATTTTATTTAGCTTAATTTAATTTCACCCGTTCCCTCCCTGGGTCCATTCTAGGATCGTTTTTGTTAACAAGCGCTGGCGCAACTGGCCGATCTGGCGCCGTCGGGCACACGGTGTAAAAGGTGCAAAAATGCAATTGCATTAGCAGATCGTCCTTTTTGGCACAGTGTTTGATTGTTGTTGCCGCCGACATTAATGGATTGGGGCGTTAATTGATAAAGGTAAAGGAAGGGGAGAAAAAGGCAGATTAAGTAGATTAAGATGTTTTGTTGTTTAAATGAATTTGGCGCTTTGTTTTGTCAATTCCCTTTCGGATACATTCTTTTTATCAATCTCAAAGTAATTGTTATGATTTAATACTTGTGGAACGTTGAACGCTTCTTAAAGCAGATCAATCCAAATTATCAAATTAGTCATTTGACGCAGGAACAGATGTTATTCAACCATCTAAACTTAGTGAACTAAACTAAATGAAGTGAATTTATTTTTGAGTTGCTTAGTTTTTGAAGCTTAAAAACAGATTAAATACTGAGTAATTTTGAAAAAAAACATTTTACATTTTCTTACCATTTCAACGCACAAGTGTGATATAATATGGCTGAAACAGATAAGATGTAATTATTTTTAAAATTAAAAAGCCGTATTTAATCGTTTTATGCTAGCAGATAAATGTCTTAATCAGTACGATGCATCGATTTTATCCGTTACAAGATAGGCCAAGGATTTTCGCGAGACGCCATCGACGACAAGAGCTTTATCTTGTAACACGTAATTAATGGTACTGTTCGATAGCGCCTGTTATGAAATATTAACCGATCGTTAGGTCTTGCGATGGTGCTCCGCGATGCACCATTCTGGTTTTTACCACTTTGCCCATCAGCCGTTAAGCTTGGCCTACGGCTGGCGGCCAATAGAACCGGCTGAGAAATGATTCCGGTCGATCGTAAAATCCGCCACGGACGCAAGTGCACCGGGACCGCTCGGGCATACGAAATACGCACCGGCTAGACTGGCGTGCGCGCGCCTGTCATTGCCATCGAACCGGCCGACGTCTTGAGCCGAACGACCGACCGACAGCCAGACAGTCATCGCCCTTGACTTTAGGCACAACGCTGCAACTGGCATGCATAAATAAGTTTAATTTATTATCAAAAACACACACACGCGCGCCATTCGGACGGTGGGTGGTGGGTCGGAACGGGCGGTTTTGGGGCGGGGGTGGACGCGACCAAACTACGCGACCATTTTATTCGCGACCTTAAGCGACGGGGTGCGTACTTTGCGTGGTTCTTTTGCTGTCTCCCGTTCGAGGCGGCTTCATTTGCGTTCGCGATCCTGCGTTGCATGTCGGCACATATCGACTGGTTTGGTTTCGATTAATTTCCCTGCCCCGGCTGATGGCAACGATGCGGTGGTTTGGCGAAGGTTTTCTATACTCACGCAGCTCTCTCCTTTTTTTCTGAAATATTAATTGGAGAACGAGGATCAATGGAATAAAGTGGTTTTCTGCTCCGTATAAAGATGAAGCCCTAAGCCCTCTGATAACACCTTATAAAATTATGCCGATCATGGGCAAACACGCCTGTCAGTGGGTTCTCGTTGGACTGATTATGTTGCTCTAGGACTTTATCCCTGCGCTTGTTGACAGTGATTGTTTGCAGTTCTTGTTAAGTTTGTCTTGCTTCTTTCGCATCGGTGTAATGTATTGCGTATTCCATCCCTTTTATCATATTCTGGTTACTAACTCGTTTGTTTTCTTAAAACTGCTCGATTATTTTTGTTTTTATTTTTCTAGATTCAGTTTAGAAATATTTTAGTACAGTCAACTGCAGAATTATTACACTTTCTTAGTTATCGAACCGCCAGAAGGTTCAGCTGAAAACGGTAATTTTTCTAGATGCCAAAACAAATTTCACAATCGGATTGAAGGCTCCGATAAACGCCAGACAAGTGCGCCGTCAGAACGGGTCAGCAGGGGAAGAGCCAAACATCAGAAAAGGCGGCACTTTGATGACGATGTTTGATGGAAATATGATGGATGAAGATGAGACCCGGTGCGTGTCGGATGCGAGCGTACACCTCGGGGAAGATAAAACACCTCACGCGAATTAGGTCGTTCATAAACGGTTAATGGTAAACGAAGATGCATCGTGGCCAGGTGCCGATACGCCGATGCCGATGCAAATAAGTGATAATCAAATGGCCCGATGAAGCTTCCTGCGCCACTCAGCCCGGGAGAAAGTGAGTCTGTTCAGCTGTTCGGCAATCAACTCTACAGCCAATCAATCGGAGGCTTTCTTTGAGGCATACTTTCCGTGTTGGCTGTGTGTACCGTACCTTTTACGCAAGTGAATGTTTGGGGATTTTTCCTGATGTGAAAATGTGATGAGCGGCTCACGGGTGTATATTCCTTTCCCCGTGTCTCGGGGTTGCCGTAAAAAAGGCACTCAAAGAAGGTCGTATATATTTACCAAAAGGCGAAAAAAAGCATAAAGCTTCGATGCGAATGAACAACGTAAAGTGCGGACCGTACATTCCAAGCATTCTTTTCTTTGTCGTGTTTCGAAACGTTCGAGAAGGGAAGAAATCACCACCAAATTACGACCGTAAACCGGCTCGGGCAGGTAGCATAGTTGTCATACATCGTTGCAACAAAGATGCAACTGAAGGATTTTGTTGGTCTGTTTTTTTTTTTTGGTTCGTTCGGCGGTTTATGTTTTGTACGCGCCCTGTCAACACACCAATCAGACCGAAGCATCAAGTGACATTCCAAGCTTTGGCGAACCATCGGACGTCCATTCCAGCAATTCTCAGCCAACTGAAAAAGAATGGAATGGAAGGCTCGTGACGGGGAGGTCGAAAAAACTGTTTTTCCCGCCTCTCTCTCTCCCCCTGTGTCTGGTTTTTAACCCTTATATTACCGCATACCTTAAGCTTCCCTATCGAGAGCTTTCAAGCCACGAGGTTGACTTTGACATCATTTTAATGAATGTGCCAAACTGACACATCGGACGACCGGAGAAATGTTGAATAAAATAGTTCATCAGGAGTTTCCAAGATGGCTCGTAATGTTCAATTACAGATAATTGTCTAAAACGAAGATACACCTTATGTAGTTTGTAATCAATTAAAGTAAACCTTACAACACATTCAAGGACCATCTCCATGCAATTTGATACTGAACATGTTGAAGAGAAACAATATTTATCTTTACATGACATATTCCACGTTTCTCGCTAACATGTTCATAGTTTAACACGTTGACTGCCAAGCAGTGTTAGCCCACTTTTCTAGAACAATCTTTGTCGATTTAATTTGTGTATGAAATTTATTAAAAAGTCGGTTTTCGACATCCAGGCAAAGACTAACCTTCTTAAAGAATTAGTTTTTAATATTATTATAATTTTCATGTTGTTTTTTTATATATTTATTAGGCAAAAACTTTTTAGAACTATTGACCACTGGCTATAAAAAATGATAGCCATCGCAGTCAACGTGTTAACAAAGTAGATATGCTACTATCCAAACAAACCTTTCCACCAAGGTAACCTAATGTGTTGTGGCGATCCTTCTAACCGTTTACTGTGGATCGATAGTTGGAAAACTTTCCCTCCAAAGGTCAATTCACGTTATGGAGTGTGCATCCTTAGGCAACAAAAAGGACAGCACATTCGTAATCATACGGCCTGATACCTTGACCTATTCGCCGACCGAGGGTTGTGTCACCCAACTCGCGTACTCGTTCGAATCATTGCGAGATCGTTCAAAAGGCGTCATGCCGCCCTGGAAAGATTCCACCCAGGAAGGACACGTTTCAAGGCTGCCTCGAGTTGGAGATCGGTTGCGATAAAAGTCACGTGGCCACCGGAAACGTTGGCAGCTGAAACTTTGATTGGCAGCCTCCGGAGTCCTGCAATGTCACGTGCTCGGAACCACCCGGTGGAATTTCACCCCAAAAACTCATTACGCGACGCACGTCTTCGCCCGGGCCTTCTTGGTAGGGGAGGAAAACGCGTGCGGTTCACGGTAGGACACCGATGGACACCACGCCGGTCCTCCCGTTTCCGATTGCGTGTCCGATATTTTTCCGATCGCGCGTTGGCAGCTGGCGTAAATTGATTTCCATTTAAATTCGAGCACCGCGTTAATTGTTTTTCTCTTTCGAAAGTAATAAAAACCGAACCACACCCCGATCGAACGATGAAAGCTTTCGCTGATCGGGATCGTAAAAAAGGGTAAAAACAGGAAAGGAAAAACATTGCCGCCAGCGTTCGTGCGTTTCGATCTTGTCGTTTCGTGGGCTGTCCTTTTGCCAGCGAGCAAAAAAGGAACATATAAAGCCTGGACGAAGGAATGCAGAATTGGCACCTTTTGGCGGCCGTGGCCGACATGTTCCGTGCCAACGCGTGCGCAGCTCGGAAACTGCGCCCTGGAGAAGGCTTTTCTTCGATCAGGGGGTCGAAGCTGGCGGATGGAATGAGGTTATTAATTCCGAATCGACCATTCCGATCACCGACGCTTGAGGTGCACCGAGATCAGGAGTTGAAATCGAACTGATCCAATTTAAGGTGTGGTTTACGCCCCAGCAAAATTGTACTCATTTTCAGGTAGATTGTACTCCTCTTGTTTTACGAAAGATATTAAAAATACATTTGGTATAAAAATACGATCTTGGTGAGTTATTTAATCACTTGTTTCCCTTTTTATTCGTATTACCAAAAAGGGATCAAGAAACTAAATGGTTGGATAACCTTACATCAATTTATTGATAAAGCGAAATTAATTTAACTCATCTGATAAAAAATAGATTTTATTTTAATTGATTAAAGGTTGGTTTGTTCTTCATAAAAAGCACTAAAACTAAAATAATATACATGTTTTGTCAAGCGCATGTTTCCGTGTGTTGAACAAAACATAAAATCAATACGTTTCACGTTCAGCTGCCGAAAACTCACAATTCAATTCCCATCCATTATTCTTGACGCATGATGCGGCGAATGCAAATGAAACACGAATCTTCGAATTTTGTCTTGAAATTCAGCATCTCAAGACGCACAGCACATAAAGCTACATAAACACCTGTTATCAGTTTCACTTCGCGGAGAAACAAAACAGGCTGTACCTTAAGACGCAGCGAGGGAAAAACACGGAGAGCACAGAAACAAAACCTGCTCGGTAAATGTAGCATCCACAGTCCGTGTATCGTGTGCCAGGCCGGTAGCAAAGTTGCCGGCTCTTGGACCCCGGGGACATTCGGCTCCGGATCTCGTTTCGGGGAATTTAATGGAGAAAAAAGCAAATTACACATTTTACACCATCGCGAACCGGTTTCCGGGAGTGCACGCGTCACTTTGGATGCTTCGTGTGATTGTGTGTGTATCTGGACTTGGTTTTTTCCACCATGTTGTTCCGGCGCTACTCTGGGTTCTTTCCACCGAGACGGCACAATCCGTCATATCTGTACCCGGTTTCGTTCATAAGTTGGCACCGATCGTCGGACGCGCCTTGGCACGAACGAATGTAAGAAATGTGCCCAGATTACATCGGTTGGTTGTTGAATTTTATTGTTTTCTTATTGGTTTTTTGGAGCTTGATCTCCGACCACCTCCCGTCCGACTCTTTTCGAGCCACCGAGGGGGGCGTTATTTTGGGGGAGGGAGAGAAGAAAAAAAAAACGTTCAAATCAAGCTCGAACCAATTTGTTCGAGGTTTCGAAAATAAAACACGTTCGTTCGCGTGCTCGGCCGAGAACCGAAGCGCCCACCGGGTGGGTAGGTAGGACGAAGCGCTGGGACGGAGCCAGTGTCAATTAGCACCTGTGAGAGTTCCGTGTTCCCGGGGCGAGGGTCACGTCGGCGACGGAAGGCGCTGAACGCTCCGGTTTGTCGGGCCGATGTTTCGCCAGCCCATGGCTGACTTCCATTTTCTCATTGGATGGCAGGGACAGCTGTCGTCCATTAAGTGGACCATCCGTACGTTCAGGTTTATGGAGATTTTATTTCTCCGCATGCTTTGAAAGCCTCCTTCGACGATGTCGCCGGTCGAGGTGGACCTAAATCGAGACCAAATTCAAACGAAATTATAGGCACACTCGGAGGTTGGACGTACTGTTCCGCTGTTGGGCAGAGCGCAGAAATTCGAGCTGCTGCCGATTTCAATCTATTTGTTTGTCTGTTCCAAACAGATGCACAGTGATCAATAAATGTTCTTTTTTACTTTTGGGAAAGTTTTCGAGTTTGACAACATATAAATAAGAAAAAAACAAATGGTGGCAATGGCGAAAGCGAAACCTATCTTCTAAAGAAAAATTAAAACTCTCGATTTGCTGTTTAAAAACCATTTGTCCCTTGTTAAACCAAGACTTCACAAAAGAATATAATACGAGAAAAATTAATTTTCTGTGCCCTTTGTCCCACCGGGGTGCATATTGACACACTTTCCCCTACGATGCAGAAAATTGAAATCAGAGTGCATTGTCAATGTTAAAACCCACAATCAATTAATTTTTACTATCCTAAGACAAAGCTTAAATTACACGCCATTATCAAGAAAAAAGGGTCATTAAAGCTTAGCATAAGGGCAAGTCTTTAGTGGGAAAGAAAATAGAAAACCTAGCATAACAAGCGCCAAACATGTAGCGCCAGTGGAATCTATCTCACGGATAAGTTGGAATGGAACATGGAATATACCGGTGCAGTGGATTAGATTTGATGATGGAAAAAAATGAAACCATAAACGGTGAATAGTGCTGCGAGTTTCTCCATGGCGGCTCCAACTGGAAAACCGAGAGCAATAAAGGCATCATCCGAGCTGCAGGTGGTACGGAAGTCATCCAATATACCGTCCGAAGGCATACTAATTTCCTGCATCTCGGTGGTCTCCGGTGCATACTGCAAATGAGACGATTCAGATTCCCGTTTCCTTTGACGAGCTGGAAGAAATTTTCTTAAGAAAATTGTGGTCGGTGAACGGAAGGTTTACTTAAACCAAGAGTAGGCCGCATTGATCTACATGGAAGTTTAAACATAAATTCAAGTTTTAATGAATTTTATTTTACTTATCATTGGACCTCACAAACGATACGGTTTGAAAACAATTGTAATACAAGTCTGGCCCGATCAGATAAATCCAAATTTGGGACCCTTTTTGCGCACTCTCCGATCGCGTGCAGCTCTCCGTGCAGCTCTAAAGGGGCCAAGGATAACCGGTGTTTGCAGCGAAGGGAGTGAGAGATTTAACACATATCCGACCCAGTGGCGGCCGGCGGTGCAGCAGCCGATTACCCGGCGAGCTGTGGGAGTGCAGTGGCCGCATCTGTCGTGTCATTTACGACATGCACCTCCACCAACAGCTGGCTGACCTATTGAACTCAATTCGCACGCCCAGCCGAGTGCCATATGTGCCGTTTTAGGAGGGTTGGCCTTATTTTTTTTTAGCAACCTTCCCTTCGTTTGTCGTTTTGTGTTTTTTTTTCCTGTTTTTAAGCGCACACACTTACATCCACGCTCAAGCCCCCGCCGCGCTGCAGTTCCGAATATGGAGTCACCGCGACTCCAAAGACGGTCGTGGCGCTCGTGGACGGCGGATGACCATGGCCGACTGGGCCGGCGGATTTTGATGCACGGTTCGAGCGCCATCTTTCACCATATCCGCGATCCGTGGACTTTGTGGTGATCGCTGTTTGGTTTTGCTTTTTCTCGTTGCAACGCGATCCATCAGTGTCCCCATCGTTTTTTTCTTCTTCCGTTGACAAAATTGCATTCGCGAAACTAGGTTAAGCTCGAGCTACCTGTGAGACTTGAGCTTGATTAAAAGCAAGAACAAAAAGAGGCCCACAAAGCTGGATACCTTTGCTTTGTTCCATTATTCCGTACGCGAGCGTTACGATACGTTATACCAAAAGATAGTCTACAAATATACTTAAAAGTAGTCGTTTACGCATTTAAAAAATCTTGAACACTGACGAAGTTACAGCGTGTTGAAAAACATAGGTCAAAATGACCCCTAAAAAGCATTCGGGCAAGTTTTCAAATCAATGTAGTCTATTGTTAATGGTGACACCAGTGATCGGTCTCAAAAAACATAGAATAATTCTCATTCGGTACCTAGGGAATCTTGAGACCTTCACTTGGAACAAAACTTTCAGCAAAAAATTGGGTGTTTTATACTCAGTTTTCTTATAACAATTGCAATTGTTTAAGATGATGTTTTTTATCAAAATAATGGAGTTCACCGATCTTCTAATTTGAATTTGCATTTTATTTCAACTTTGGTTCTGACCGTTTCTCAGCTTCGAAATCCGATATATCGTTGCGTTCAATCTGAAACGCATATGCAGTTAGATATGGAAAACCTTCCCAAAGCTCGAATGATGCACAAAAACAGAACCACCGAAAAGACATCCTGGCATCCATTACCATTCCCCATGGCGCATTATCACTCTCGTATTTTGGCCCCGTAAGGTCAAGATTTGGAAAGGTAGATCCTCGAGGTGCACGAACCTTCCGCCTCGCGAAGATGTAAGTAAGACATAAAACACATTCACTCAGCCAAAAATGGCCATCGTGTTGGCGTGCACGTACCACACCCGTCGCGTGTGTGTTGGTGTTTGCAGATCGCCTGTGAAGTGGTGGGTTTTTGAGAAATTCGCCAAAAGCAAATCTGAAGGTCCCGAGAGGCATACGCAGCTACAGCAGCAGCAGCGGTTGTAGTGCAAGACAACAGCTTCAGCGGGCAAAAAAAAAATCAGCAACATCTAATTACTATACTTAAGCAACACTCGAGGGCTCCGTTCGGCGGCGCGAGCGCGATCTCGCGAGCTGCCAACATCGCCTCTTACAGCGAAGTGCAGACGTTGATGTGGCCGGAGGTGAACGATCTGCGGCTTCGGACCGACGCTGCAGGCCGATCGATCGGTCACTTCTTCTGGCCGAATCGATGCGAACATTGCAGAAGACACGCTCGTCGGCGTAGCGACGGATCGCGCATCGATCGGTAGCAGATCTATTTGGCAATGGTGAAATCATAGTGATCAGAGTCTATCCGCCCGTCCGTTCGCCAATTTTAAGGTTTCGCTCGCCCGTCCCGGCTCCTTTCTTTATTTACTTTGCCGCAACTCATCGTAATTCCGTCGATCACCCCGTATGCCTTCTCCAAGTCGCCCTTGCCTCGGCGATGCTCTCGAGCTGCTTAATTCAACCACTCCAAAGTCATGATCGCAACATAAAATTTTGCAGCTTTACGACCTTCAGATTTTTTAATACCCATTGGCCAAGTGGCAACAGTGTATGGCGATTTGCTGATGCCTTTTTTCCCCTCATTTCATAAAACTGTTTTACACCAGGCTCGTTTTAATGTTATTTCTAAGCTATCGATCGGTACCATCGCTATTTTAATTACTATTCGAGCTACAGTTGAATGCTGTTCGTCTTCGCCTTGACGGCATCGGAAACTAGCCGAGTAAAACAAAATGGCACATAGAAAGATCGTAAAAAATAAAATGAACAAGCCGTATAGGTAAAATCTGTCCATCACACGAGTGCTTTGCATTTGTTATGCTTAAAAATAATAGCCAAAGGTTTATCGCGCGCAATTGAATTCTAACCGATTTGTGTAAAGATTTTAAACGTTTAACCATTTTTTCCGATTTTGATATATACTTTAATTTACCATAATGTTTACATTTCAGAAAAGAAATAATATTAATGAGATACAATTTTCTACATTTCATTTTACATTTGAGAAAAGAAATAACATTAATGAGATAAGATTTTCTAGAAAGACATTTGCGATCTATGGATGCAGAAGCTAACAACTTTGAAAGCAATAACTTTCTTGTTTAGTTTGAGAATTGGAATTTAAAATTTTTTTGTTAACCACTAAAAGACCTTCTTCAGCATCGCTGCCATTTTCACACTAATTTAAATGTTTTCATGTAACGTTAATACGATCAATAACTAAAACAAAAAAAGAAACCAACAAAACGAGTTTTCTTGTTGCTTTCTCAATAATTTAGCCCTTTTGATGTCTTTGTAAGGTTTGTTTTTTGGTTGAACTCGACTCCATAGTTTATTGTTTATGTTATTGGTAGGCTCCGAGCGTTTGAGGCATTTTTTAGCATATTGAAGGATTTAATGTTTTAAAAACTTTTATTTAATAGCTATTTGCACTTTTTAACGCATGAGCAAGTACCATTTTTATGGATGTATCCATGCTGTGCTCATTGTACTTTAAACTACCAATAACTTTTTTATTTATTTATGTATCTTACTTGAACATAGCAACCGTGCAATTGCTTCTACGTGCCTTACCGTAATTTGCTCCGTAGTGTTTGATTTGGTACAACCGAACAGAAACCCTTCAGGGGCACGCTCCAAGTAGTGTTAAAGAGTTTTCGCAGCTCACCAACCCGCTGTCCGTCTCCCGAGCCCATCGGATGCTCCATAATTTTCGCACACTTTCCTCCTGCCCTCCCCCTTTCCCCAAACAGCCTCCCTTCTGCAGTCCTAGGCCGGTGCTGGGAAGCGAGCGCTTTTGAAAGGTGGAGTTTTTCAATTTTCCTTTATCTCGTCACGCTCCTACCATCTCCGCTGATGATGACCGACATGAATCACTGGGTAGTAAAATTCGCCAATTTTCAAGGCTAACCGCGGCCATCGACTTCCGCCGTGCGTTTTCGCGGTCGGCCGTCTTTCGGTTGCTGCCCGCCACTCCCTCCCCCCTTCCTCTCGTCGGCGAACTAGCGAAAGTTTCCCAAGCACTTCGCGAAGTGAACGCGTTGCTCCCAAGCAACTCGCCGCCGCTCGGAAGTTCGGTGGCACATTTTGAAAGGCTCATTTCGCAAGACAATTTGACGGATTTGATTGGCCGTTACGTTTTGCCAAATCTTTTTCCTTCCGTTTCGGTTCTCCTCTTTGCCCGTTGAAGCCAGTGGTTCCCAAAGTTAAGCTTGGTGAAACAAAACAATGGGCATGTTTTTGATAAGCAATTCATTTTAATCTTCAATAAAATACATCTTATGCTCAGTTGGAATCTTTCAAAGAAATAGTTCACCTCATTGAAAATTGAGTAATAGGGCCAAAGACAACTTAAGTTTGGGAACCACTAGCCCAAGCTTTCCTACTTTTTGCCGCCATCGCTACCATTTTTCATTCGTCCCTTCGATTTGAGGTAGGAGTTTGGCCGAAAAAGTCGAAAAAGCCAACCACCAAAAGCTGCCCGGCGAACGACGTCGGCCGTCGAGGATGTTAGTGTGCAATTTTTCTTTTTCCCCTTCTTTATGCCGCCCCTTTTGCCGCAGTTTGCTCGCGAGGTGAAGGTCAGCACTCATTGTGGCCGCTCCGAATCGCGCGCCCGGCCCTTCTCTGTGGCGTTTTTCCGTTCGCGAGCCTCGCGTTTCCTGTCGGCCACCCCTGGGCAACCCCCTCCTTTCCTTTTCCCCAAAAACAGAAGACAAGCACAATGCGAAAACGCGTTCCGATGCTCGACTTCTCAAACAGGTTGGTGGTGTGCCGGCCCACAACCACCATAATGCCGATGCCGATGCCTTCTAGTACAGTTCGCGGTTCAATTCGATTCAGGTCGGTGTGTTCGCGGTGCGTTCACCAGGCCACCTTTCCCCTCTCTCCCGTGCCACCCTCCATCCTTTCAACCACACAGACACACACACACGCACGGTTTGCGCAAAATTTGCGCAACAAATGCGCAAGACGGACGCGCGCTCTCTCAAATCCCAAAGACGCTGCACGAAGATCGCGACGAGGCTGTGGTGAGCGTTGCTGGGGTGTGTAGGCCCGCGAACACGGAACACCGACAGGCCTGGCAAGGCAGCACGCACGCAGCGAGGGAGCGAAATAGGCTGCGCCCGGTCCGTGGCCGCGTGGCTTGGCAATTTGTTCTGGCGCAAAAGGGAAGGATAAGATAGAGGCGCAAAGTGAGTCAATTAAAATTCTGACGATGGTGCGCGTTTGCAATTTTCGCTGCTCTGCCAGCGCGCTTAAGAACTTCCTCCCAGGCAGCATCTGGGCGGAATGGGCGGTGGGTCGGCGAAAACCGACCATCCTAACATTCTAACCCGCGTTATTGGTTTGCCAATTTTTTGATACACCACTTGCTCCATCATGGTTGGTCTGCTCCGTACAATGTTCCTTCCGTGCCATTACCGGCCGTGGCTGTCTGCGTGCGTCATTATGCTCCAACACTGCCGTGCGCTGGCAAATGGTAAATGATTTGCACGAGCATTGCCGGTGCGTTCCGAGACGGAGAAGACGCTGCAAAACCTATGTGTCGAATGTGTTGGAATCAATTTGTACTCAACACATCTTTGTGATGAATTGTAATCTATCATTTACTTTTTGATAAAATAAAACGAAAATTTCAGCTAAATTCACTCATGTTGACTTGGTTTATCAGTAGTTCATCAACAAAATAAACCATTGCAGAGGAAAACAATATTGCCAAACAAAATATTGAATAGTAAGATCCAGAATGATTTGAATAATTAAAATATTCCAACACTATCATACAATTGATGGAAAAAATTCCAAAACTGGAAAAACTGATGACGAGCTTAATATTTATATTTTCTAGAAAATTTATAGCAAAGAATATTGTTTTATTTTTTAATGAAAAAACATGTGTACTCAAAACCAGTTTTTAAGAGTGGTCTGTGAAGCCTCAATAATAAGTGCAAATGGAATCTTCAAAAACTTTTATCACGAATGCAGAAATAAATTTCTAAACTATTTTAGAATCCAAATTATGAACTAGAACGCACATTATGAACTAAAACGCAATCAGACGTGTTATAAAGTTTCCTTGAATACTTATAAACATCGTCATTATAAATTAAATTAAATGATTAAAAAACATTCTCAAATAAAAATGACTAGTTGGATTATCCAAGATATAAAAACAACATAGATGTTGTAAAAATTTCTATTCCAATTTGTGAAAGCCAAAGATTATAACTTGGTATTAAAATTTCCAATTATTTCTAAGCCAGAAAGTATCTCAACCGTTACGATTCTATTTCAAAGCAATAAGTGAATGCCCCCTCCCCCTTCAAACCGGTAACATTCTTGATGGATTAATATGATCGGATCGGGTTGGTTGGATGATCCCAATCCGTTCGGCGTGGGTTGAGTAATCCACGACATGCCTGGGAAGAGGTGGAAGCAAACAAAAAACGGTGTACCCATGAGTAACTGTACTGCATAGTTGAAATTCCTCTTGGCACCGGTTAGAAAACCCCCACGTACCTTTCACGAGAAGATAGCAAGATGCATTGCGCGAACGTGCATCGCAATGGATGGCGAACGTACGTGTTGGGTGGTGCAACCGAAGCCAGGGAGGGAAAATATTGTCGCGTGGTTGCTGGTACCCGATCAACGGTTTGGAGCTGGCATTCGCCTATATGGTGGTCGGCCAGCGGACTCGGATCGATAAAGTGTCTCCCGAGTAGAAGAACTTTAATTCTTCTTGTGACTTTCGGTGTAGTGCATGCTGGAGCCATCTTCCTTTCTAGCCTGCAGTTTGCACACCATCCAATCTGGTTCCGGAAACTTGCCCAACTGCTCTCCTCGATGGCAGACCTTTCCCAGGCGGCTGAAGTTCATTGGCCCCCGCACCAATGGCCAAGTCGAATCTGTCGTCCCGTTAGCCGGATTCGCAAACTCCATCATCCATCACTTCACCATCCGCCAAGCCGTCGGGCGCTCCGGGCGAGCTTTCCCATGGTTGGGCGGGCTTGCAAAAATTTTGCGAAAGAAAATAAATCCCCCCCCTACCCTTCCTCTTCTTGGCCCCACACACACACACCCGGTGGTCAGTCAACTTTTCGCGAATTTTTCACCCCAAAATTCACCACCTTTCGTTTCTATTTTCCCTCGCATACATTCGGTACGCTAAAAAGAAACGCGAAAAACCTCCTTCCAAACGCTTCTCGTCGATCGGCGTGCGGGAAACTGTGTTCGCTTATGTTTTGCGCTGCAATGGGACGTACTGGAACTATCGTTCGCGATCGGTCGTACACCATGTGTTTGTCCCCCACATCGTCCCCAGCACTGGCGTTTTCCATGCTTTAAAGAAAACGATTACACCGTGTGGGCTTCGTCGGGACACGCGTTTTCGCAACGCGGTACTATTCTTGGGGCCGCCTGACAATGTGGCACCGTTTCCTACATAGGGAAAGTACATCTTAGAGACCCTCCCCGGAGGTCTCCCGGGGACACATAATGGAATGCAACCAAACCGCCCATGATCTCCAAAGGGAACATACATTCGGCCTACGAACATCGACATCGTTCGGAAATGTGCGCTGGAACGACTGCGAAGTGATCGCTTCCAACGGCATCTGCATCCGGCATGGTGACTTTGTTGCACATGGGTGAACCTGAACCGCAGCTAGCAACAAGCGTACGGCATGAGGATTCGTTCCGTTAGCTACGGGTATGATGTATTGGCCAGGCTACCGATATGTTGCCGGGGTGCTAGGTGATGGAAAGTTACCTCATAAATCTGCCCCGAACGACTTTGAGACCTGGAGCGAAAGATGGCTGCTGAACATGCGCCCGCACTTTACTATGCATTGTTTGTGTAATGAAAATTGTCTTTTCGTCCGATTCTATTAATATGTTAAACAAAGTATGTACTGACCTCGGTATACCTAGACTTGTATCGTGAAGTTATTGTTTTTACAAGAATTAGTTTGATTAGTATTACTTGAAAGCTAACCTTGTCCTCTCTTCTATTTCCAGATTTAAAAGCCAGCTATTAATTTCCATCATCAAATCATATCAAAGGTAAGTGAAATCATTTAGTTTATTTATTTTTAAGTAGAATAAGATCATAATTTAATTTGTTTAATATCATTGATAACGATTGAGTATTACATAACGATTCCATTACACGATTTAAAAAGGGAAAACTACTTTTAAATCTTTTTTCTATACAAAAGAATTATTAACACTCAGCGATGGGTGACCACATTACACGCCCTACACCTAGATAAAATGCACTAAGCAGATTGAACGGCCAGGAGAGCAAACTGATCTGCTGCTCAGCGATGCGCATTACCTCACGAGTCGCGTTCGACAAGAAATGCTAATTGTTTTGTCAACACATTCATTCATATCGCACATCAGCCTGGTCACGACACGCAGCCGCAGCTTCCGGGGTTGTCCACGGGTGTGTGCGTTTTTTTTTGGCTCGTTCTCTCGAAGATACACGCGATCATCGCTAACACCGTCTTCCAAGACTTCCAAAGGGGCTTCCAAAAGCCGTGCAACCTTTCCACGAAAGCCTAATTACCTGAGCCTATCTAATTGATACCGGTGGAAGCCGCCGCTTGTTCACCCGTGACGCTAACCGCCGTTCGTGCGGCTTTCGAGACGAATTTTCCCATTTTCCCTCGCCCGGGGCTCCGAATCCGATGCGCTGAGGCGTATAGTTAACAATGCCACACGTTAGAAAGTGCATTTGCTTTTCTTTTATTTGTTAGAGTGGTTAGGTTTTGTTGAGCGCCTAACCATACAATTGCTAAAGCTTACTCAAAGTAACTAAAACAACTCGTTTTAGTTTATTTTGTTTTCTATCATAACTTGAAACGATAATCTTAGAGACACAAAATATCGTCTTGTGCACTCTTTACCTGTAAATATTGTACATTTTATATTATAGACTTCAACCCCAAGCTGCCGCTGAACAGACGCACACATTAGCTACAGCTCATTAGCTGCGGACTAATTTTGACGCGCAATAGCTTTCGCAAACTATTTTAGCGGTCGAAATCAGCGGAGCTTGGCTGTTTCCTGGATTCGCGAACGGGCAGCCAAGGTCTCACGGTCCGCCCCGGAAATGTGCGTCGAAAATTGTATTTCTTTTGAGCAACAGTTGAACACACAAGGAAATATTGAGAAGATTAAACAGAGATGATAGTTTTTTAAATTAAATAAATACTTTTGTCGGTAGGCATAGGTGCTTATCTTGTTTGGTACCTACTGTACATCAACCTAACAAATAATAGGTCAATCTCTACAAAAGATCTCTAATGTAAAAATTATGTTAAAAAGACGGGTTAAAATATTAACGAGCTCCATTAAAACAGGAGTATAAATTTTCTGTTTATCATGTACCAGTAGGTCATATAAATCTATCTATATATATAAAACTCAACGTTGTCTGTATATAAATATGTATATATATATGTATGTGCTCGCATCACGCAAAATCTACCGGGCCGATTCACACCAAACTTGGCTGGAAAGTAGCTAATTTTTCAGAGATGAGTTATTTGAAATTCGTTTATTGATATCCCCCTCCTCCTACCCCTCCCGAACACCTTTCCGCTAAAATTCGCGAAAAACATTTATTACTCAGTGATTATCGAACGTATTTTCACAAAAATTGCTACACATACTACTTACTTAGTGACAAAGTATGGGTTAAAATTTCATCAATGTAG
>KE524841.1:33135-47628 GCA_000441895.2 Anopheles sinensis | reverse complement strand
AGCCAAATCTCTCCCTACCCTCCTCCTCTCCAGCAAAACAATAGTAATGTTTATAACGAAAAGCATGAATTCTTATCGCATGTATGCAACAGTATTAAGCAAAATCTACCGGGCCGATTCAAACCAAACTTGGCTGGAAGGTAGCTAATTTTCCAAGGATGAGTTATTTTAACTTTGTTTTTTGATATCCCACCCTCCTCCCTTCCTCTCCCCAACACCTTTCCGCTAAAATTAATGAAAAAACAATTATTACTCAGCAATTATCGAACGTATCTTCACAAAAATTGGTAAACATAGTACTTACATAGTAACATAGCATAGGTTAAAATGTCATCCATCTAGAGTAAGGGGAAGGGGGGGCTAAAGGGGGGGGGGGGGCCTACCTTAAAAATGGTAAAAATCCAATATGGGTATCTTTTTCGCAGTATTTGTGGTCGCTAAATTGAATGGCCACACTCTTAATCTTCAATCTGACCCCAATCTCTCCCTACTCTCCTTCTCCTCAACAAAACAACAGCAATGCTCTTAACGAAAAGCGTTTATTCTTATCACATGTATGCAACAGCATTACGCTTAACCTACGGTGCCGATTCACAGCAAACTTGGCTGGAAGGTAGTTAATTTTTCAAGGATGAGTTATTTGAACTCCATTTGTTGATATCATCGTACCTCATTAACCCTTTCAAACACCTGCCCTCTAATATTGATAAAAAAAACAATTATAACTAAACTATTATTCAATGGATTTACACAAAACTTGATGCACATACTGCTAACAAAGGAACATAGCATGGTATGAAATTTCATGTATCCAGGAGAAGGGGAAAGGGGGGGCTATCACACTACCCCTCTCCACAAAAAATGGTAAAAACGCAATATGGGTTTCGATTTCGTAGTATCTGAAGTCGCTAAACCTTTTGGCCAGATTCTCAATATTCAATCTTAGCCCATAATCCTCCTACCCTCTCCCTACCACACATCACTGAAGGCGTTTAGGTTGGCAAGCGTTTATCCTTATAACATAACCGCATAAGGTCAAAACTACCGAACTTATTTGAACCAAACTTGGCTAGAAGGTAGTTTATTTTCCAAGGATGAGGTTTTTTAACTTCGTTCGTTGATTTCTCCCCACCTCTTCTACCCTCCCAATCACCTTTCCGCAACAATTAATGGAAAAAAATATTATTCAGCGATTATGAAACGAATTTTCACTAAACTTGGTACACATACTACTCACAAAGGGACATAGTATGGATTAAAATTTCATCAATTTAGGGGAAGGGCAAAGGGTGTCTCCAGTACTACCATCCACCTCTAAAATGGTCAAAGCGCAATGTGGGTATCAATTTCGTAATATTTTATGTCACCAAATCTTTTGACCAGATTTCTAATACGCAATCGTGTCCATAACTCGCTTTACTTTCTCCTCTACAAAACAACACCGGAGTGATATAGATTGGCACGCGTTTATCCTGTTGACATGTTTACCATCGCATAAGGCAAAAACTACCGAGCCCAGCTAATTTTGGCTAAAGCAAATTTTCCAAGGATGAACTTTTTTTACTGTTTTTGTTGATAAAATCATACTTCATTTACTCCTCCCTAACACTGGTTGAAATTGAGGAAAACAAATTTAATGCAAAGAATGTAGAACAGATAATTATAAAAATTAGTACACACACTGCTTAAATAAAAACACATCATGTTATAAAATTTCAACTCCTTAATCACCTCTAGGGATAGGAAAAAGGGTGAAACATACTACCCCCTACCATGAATAGTAAATGTTCAAAATAGTTATCACTTTCGTAGCTTTTGTGGTCCCTAGCTAAATACCACACTTGAAATATGCAATCCTTTCTCTAACCCCTGGGCTTGGTAAATCTACTGATACGGTATCTGGCTACCTAATGGCTTAAGGTGAAGTTAATTTTCCAATCATAAGTCTGCTGAACTAATTTTCGTATCGTGGCAACTCCTTAACCTTTATGTTAATCTTTCGCGGGTCGTACACATAATTTGATAGTATTTCACTTACTTCATAAGGGTAATAGTGGCTCGCATACAATCTCTTACCTCAACAACGGTAGAACATGGGAGATTGATATGGACACTAAATCGGTTGGCTCATACTAAATTTTCATTTCATTCTTATAACTGCGGAAAGGTCGAATAACGTATGTTCATTAAAATTGAGGACTGATCACACAAACTCAACCGTACCGATTCGCACCAAACTTGGCAAAAGGATAGTGAGCTTTCTAACATACCCATATGAGCATCAAAGTTATACAGTGAATCTTTTTCCACTCATAGTTCGCAATTGTTAAATAGAAACAGAAATGGGGAAACTAAATATAAAATGACAATGCTTCTCAGTTTCAAAATGTTATCTTCCCGGATGAAATCGGGTTAATCAGCTAGTAAATTATAAAGAACAACTCTATTCTCGGCCTACGAGACGTCATCTTATGGACTTGTCATTGACATCGATTGCAAATTTGAACAATTTGCTATCTCTAATTGGATACTTGGGCAGAACCTTCCATCGGTCCGCTTATTCCTACCGGCTGTTTACACTGTTACACTGTTACACTTGGCGCTCGAGAGTGTGCGAAGCCAACGCGAGCTTTCCCACACTTGCGAACGAGGCCAGCCGGGCCAGGCAGCCACTTCAGGGCTTCTTGAGACCGTGGACGTGACGCAAGTGGTCGGCCCGAACTAAGCCAAGGCAGGCACTGTATCGATTTCACCTCGTTCCGCTCCATTTGCAGTGGTTCCAACGTCTCGTAGACTGTCGCCATCGCCCGCCGAGGACGTCCAGCTGGCGCGACTCGTCGTAGGTCGGCACGGATGCCCGACGACGAAAACGACGGCGCTCGTGTCGGATTATGACGGCCGGCGCCCGGTCCGGAGCCGACCCGCTTCTTCCGGCCTTTCTTTACTCACTTTCTCTAGCGCCACCGTCGGCGCCCTTATCACAAATCACGACTCCGGCAACATCGGGCGCATGAAAGGAACTGTTGGGCAGAGCAAATATACAAATAAAACGACACAACTGTGGATGCTCGGTACACGGCGCCTTTTGGCACGGCATCCCCCCAGGGAGTGCTCGGGTTGGCGGGGTGTAAAGAACGACATGGAGATTACGTAGGCCGCGGCCTTTGGACACTTACGTCATCCTCGCCGCTCGCACGCCCGATGCGTCATCTCCTGGTGCCGGCTGCGGTGCGGAGTTCGTGCACACCGGATGTGTGTAGGGGTTCGTGCGGTTCTCCGGTTGCTAACGGTTGTTAAACTGAACGCCATAAACGGGCCGGTTCAGCCAATTGGGCCGAAAACACGGCCTCCGTGTCCGCAGGTTGCCCGGCATCGAAAAAGTATCGCAAACTTTTGAATCACTTAGCGCTCACCGTCTACTTGTTACCAAGTGAGGTGGTACAATTTTTCGGTGTTTTTTTCGTGCAGTAACCTTTTTTCCTCTTCATTTCTAAACTTCATGTGTTACCGACTCAAAGTATTGGACGTGTAAGGTTGAAGTGTTAAAGATTCTTTAAGGTTTTTTGTAGATCCATGTAGAGTTCTAGTTCTAAAATTTTTGATCCTTCCAAATAATGGTTTATTGCACTCCACTAATTTAATATTTTATTCGTTGAATAATGACTTCTTTGAGAAATTCACTCGCACAGTATTCAGATTTATAATGTATCTTCGGTTTTTGGGTTACCATTTTAAGTAATAAGCAATTTTGCACTATCATTTAACTACCATGCTCAAACTTCTCCTACAAAATTCCTCAAAAATCCAGCTTGCCTTAAAACCACTAACCACAGACTGAACAAAATTTTAAATGATAACCTTTTTACTGTTTCACCTCCATTTACTTAAATCATACACTATCTTTTGCGGCTGTTTCGAATGTCTTAAAAATTAATTCATTCGAAATGTGTGCCCGAAAGGGATAGAGCGAAGTCGAAAAATCCTCCCTCCACGATGCTTCAACTCTGCAACGGCCGGAAACCAAAACTCGTGACCGTTTGTGGGCGTCGAAAAACAAAACCAAAAACCTCCCCTCGGTAGCGCAAACGAAGACAGATAACGAAGATCGTCGACCCAACGACCGTTTGTGCCGTTTTTTTCGAGCACGAGCGGCGAAATGATGGTGATTTATTTATTTTATTTTTTGTCACTCAGATAACTCCCGATTTTCACACCCTAGCCCGCCCCTCCGGGGGTGAAAAATTGCATTCCGATGCATGTTGCTGGGTTGAGGGACGGTTGGGGGATGGCTGTACGTGACAGAATTCGAACCGTCGCAGTGTGACCGATGACGAAATGGGATCATCACCACCGGATCGTGTGATCGTGTTGCGAGTTCGACAGCATTTCAGCTTCAGCACTCCACCTTGCGCTTCCCGCACCCGAAAAGTTTTGACAGTTCCAACGAATGACCCGGCATGGCCCACGTCAGCTCCGATTTCGGGAGCTCATTGCCGGCGCGTTGAAGTCAACGCGTTGCAAGATAGAAACCATCCTCCCACACGCGGTACGCCAGGCGCGTGTTTTAAATCGATCTCCATCCGTCCAGCCAACCCACCACGCAGACCCGGCAGTCTCTGGGAACCATTCTCCGTTGGGCCGTTTCCCGTCGGTCTATTTTTAAACCGTTCATTCATAAATTCCGCTCACGGATGCGCGCCGGGCTGGCCCACGATTGCGGTCGACATCTGGTGCCTGACTCGGGGCCGATGCGGTTGGCCTGGTTTCGTGGCCTGGGGACGACGATTGATCTCTTGCTTCCCGTCGGTCGACCACGGGTTCCCGGCACTGCCCTTCCCCGGAAATTTATGAATGAGTTTGCTGCCAACCGGACGGTCTGCGATGCGGCCCGGGGTCTCTTCGCGGCGCTCGGATCGATCGGGTCGAGGGCACCTCCGACGGGCCCTTGACGTCCGCACCGGAGTGCATCGGTGTTTTGCGGTTGCAGGCAAATTGCAGGCGGCCTTCGTGTCAATTTCGTTGAATGAATTTCGCGCAAAAGAGGACACGGGATGCTGATCGGCGCTGACCTAATTGGCGCACGGTTCTTGAGTGCATTCCTGGGCCACTCAACCGGAGAGGAGGAGTCCGGCAAGCCGCTGGCACCGGGACGACGTTTGAAGGTTGTCTGGCCGATCGGTCAGGCCGGCAGATTCGGTGCCAAAAACTACACAATCTTGCTTGACCAAGCCATAGAAATTAGGTTAAGAGAAAGTGGAAATCCAATCTTGTTCGAATGGAGATTTCACGATTTTTTTTAAATTAAATACTAGGGTAATTGTACCAATAGTGGTGTTCTTAGTCATGTTACTAACAATAGGGGCGATCGGGAAATCGTCGTTTCGTTTTAGCGGTCGCTAAGGATACTCATTTGTTCATTTCAGTCGCTAAAGGTTCATTATAATGAACAGATGAGCGACCTTTAGCGACAAATGAGTATCCTTAGCGACCGCTAAAACGAAACGACGATTTCCCGATTGCCCCTAATATGATCCAGTTTATAAGTGTATATTTTATATATATACAGAATATTACCATATTAATTAGAATATTAATATAGAATATATACCAATTATGATCGAAACACCATTATTCATCTAAAAAACATCTATTTTCAACGTTTATCATGAAAAACATACGGAAAAGTGTTAATTTCTACCTAGCCAGTTGTTCCTATAATGGTGGTATGGTTCCTATAGTGGTGGTATCATGTTCCTATAGTGGCGGTAGTGCTTGGAAAACTTGGAAAAGGTTGAATATATTTCGACTTTAACTTATTTTTTGAGGCATATTTCAAACAGAACGGTTGAATTACTTATAGACCAATGGATTGTTCTTAAGGAAATCATGGCTTTCCTGATAAATTCTTGAGGAATCCAGCATATTAGTACAACTTGTTTGGAAAATATGAATTTTGAAGCCTTAATATATTACGGAGTGGCAAGGTTTATCTTTTGAAAACTCCGTAAAAGAGCAAAGAACATTTCCTATAAGGACAAATAATGCTATTGTATTTATTTCTTCGTAGATTTTATTCCACTTCCTCTTCCACTTACCCTAGATAAAATTTTCTACAAAATTCCATTCTCTATTTCCTGGTGAAATTAACAATATTTTAAATTTGATTAAATACAGATTAATTGTATCAAGAAAAACTTGTTATGTATTCGGTAAGGGCAATGGTTAGTACTAAATCTAAAATTCAATTTAGATGATTTTGATTTAGATTCTTCTTGAAGGTTTTAAATAAATAAAAATCTATCTTTGATTCAGCGTTTTAAATTTCTGGATTTGTAAAAAAAAACTGAGTGCTGAGTGCTATTTAATCAAACGAGTTGGATCGTCGAAAAAACCTCCGTTTAATCTGGCTCTTATAAAAGAATCCAGTTAAAAATAATAAACAAGGAAAGAAATCAACAGGTGAAAACAAGTCACTGTTGATTGAATATTAATTTTAAGTGCTTGCTCTTTTGTAAAGCAGTTAATGTATTTGGTTTTGGTTTCTCGAAACTGGTATCCCACTTCTGCCGATTCCATTCCAATTATTCCATCCGACAGATGCAACGATTAATAAAAACCGATCAACAATTACCAAATGTTTTCCCAAGTGCACAGGAAACGAGATGTAACAACTTTTTGATGAGTATCACCACTTTAACACCTCGGCCCGCTGGCCGGAACATTCACCTCCCACACCGAACCCAGCGATCCAAATCGGGACCAGAAACTTCGTTCGATTCGCGCGTCTCGGTGATCGGTTGTGCCCGGAGTTTTCCACGTGCCTCGAAGCATGGGTTTTATTTCCCGCCCCGAATGCCATCGATAAAGTATCGCTTTTTATTGCCACCTCGTGCCACGGCCAGCAATTTGGGCAATGCAGTTGTTTATGGTTCGTTTACGATATGAAGGGAAGGACGGTATGATCTTCGGTGAATCGGTGCCCCGATCGCAGGAGGTGATCATTGAATACAAACACACAGGGGGGGTCATCCGAGACCGAGCATTAATTGGTGTATTGGCTCTAGACGCTTGGGGGTACAAAACAACGCCACAAATGTTGGCTTTGATTCGAGATCCAGAAACGCCCATATCGAGCATCGAAGGGACGCGGCGAAAAGGTCCACAGATTTTTTGGAAAAGTGGAGAACAAACAGCAACAAAACCACAACTGATGCCAGATTCGGGGGGCGGACAGTACGGCAATCTCTTTTGGGGAGTAGTAGGCAACGTGGAAAGGAAAAAACTAGAGGCCAACACGGGGCCGTGCAGTACCCGGAGTTGGACTAGAAAACGGTTCCGGTTCGTTACGCGGTTATATTAAATTCAATGATCTTAGGTTCCGGGCCGACCGTTTGCGCCGGCAAGTTTGGCCGCAACGCTCCAATGATAAATTTGCCCGACAGACACACATACATTCCGAGCGTTTGTCGAAGCTTTCCCGCACCTTAATAATGCTATATTTTACTTTTTATATCTATTTACAGATTGTTGTGCAATCCCAAATCCAACCCTACCTCTGTTTTCTATGAAGAAAAAACATCTCCCGGTCCGGGTGTGGCGGGTAAGTTTCTTTTTTACCCATTTTCAAACCTCTATTGCTCGATTAAGCGGTATTTCATTTTCCTTATTGCCTCGAGATGGTTCCAAACGGACTGGAATTAATTAGCACACCTCTTGACACGCCGTTGACTCATTGATTAGTTTGTCGGAGCAATAATCGTTTCCCTCGTTTGGGATTTTGTTTTATGAAGAGCGTTTACACATTCGGAACGGTCAACGGTCTCCAATGGTCCTGAAGATCCGAAGCACTTTTGGCAATTGGTTATAGCTCTATGTGTATTCATGTTAGCTTAGTGGTTTGGCTTTATTTTCACGTTAAAACCACTTTAGCATTTGTTTTCGGTTCCCATTCCTGCTTGATGTGGATTTTTAATTTATTGTGCAAACGTTCAATTGAATAAAAATTTGTTGTTCTATATTTGCACTCCTTCACACCAATATATGCCAACAACAAATACCCTGTCACTCCGGCCAATTATGCCTCGGAATTTCTCCCCCGATAGCATCGCTATCAGTGTGGTTTTCCGTCCACGTCATGAAATGTTTGTGCAATTGTGCGGACCATGGCGCAAACATTTACCCATTCGGTGGCGATGACGAACCAATCGTGATGAATATCCCGAGGATGACGGCGACGACGAGGTTCTTGCGAAGCACGATTAGTAATCACCGACTTACCAGTCCGGGCTGAGTGGCGCATTGTAGGAGCACCAACTTCTTCACGCCTATTTATCGGCCGAAAGGGTTTTGTTTTTTCCGTCTGCTGCGAAGAGGATTGCAATCGTCAGCAGTTTAGAGTCTGAAATGTGACTAATGCTGACTAATTTACCACGAAATGGGTTCGATGCAATCGTCGCCCAATGGTTGGACCACGCGTCGACCACTAGAACTGCCACGTACATCCGCCCCTCGGTGACTCATGGTGCCGGAGCCCAACTTTCCCGGTACCGGAGTCACATTTCGTTCACGACGCTGGTTCAGAAAGCTGATCGTAGGCAGCGAAACAATAAACATGGCCGAAGAACACGATTAAGCTTCAACAATTCGCGTGCCCTAGACACGTGTCCAGCCGGTAACACGTGTTCATTCCGTTGGTTTGAGGTTCTGTGGCAACAAATGTGATTGGTTTTGATGTTAGGTTTTAAGTTCAGATTTTTTTAAATATTTATATAGAATGGGCAAACATGGAAACCAGGAGAAACTGATTTTGCAATTTATTCAACCTGCCTACAAGCTATTAAATCAAAGAAAAAAGTAAGCTGAAATCCTAAGTAAGAGTTTTTCAACCTTGTTCAAAAATTGTCAACAATCAAGGGACATTAATCCCGTACAACCAAAAAACAAAACGGGTTAATGCATCAAAAATCGTTAGGTTGAACAAGGTTGAACGTTTTAAATTTAATATTCAATTATAATTGTACCACAGAGTGTTAATCAATTCTTCTCAAACCAAAAAGTACCCTATAATTGCTCACATTTGGTGGCTCCCAAATGGTTCCCTTCCCATGCATAATTCAAACCTCATGCTAAAGTGTACGCGCAGCTTCCCACCGAAGCTCGAACTCAATGTCTCTATCATATAAAACGGATCAACGGAAAAATTTGTTCTCCAACACTCTGCGACGGAACCTGTTCGTTCCAAACCAAAAAACAAAGGGGAAAGAGGGGGGGGGGGGGGCAAACCCGGCCGGTAATGTGCCGGGAAGCTGCCGCAAAGCGATGAAAAACGACGCAAGAAAAATCCCCCCACACCGGGCGGGGAAGAAAACGAATTAAAATCGTTGAGCGAACGAAAAAATTCAATTTCCTGATCATCTACGTGATGCCCACCATCAAGTGGAGGCCCCTCGAAGGAGCGGAGGGTCGGGGAACCGGTTGGGGAGTGGTCGGGGCGTGTAACGAGCAGAAGAAGCTGGAGTAATGTTCGTTATGGAACGTTTCCATCTTTCGTCCGCTCGCGGTTTTGGATGATGGATCTCTTTCCCCTGGAAGACCTGGAAGACGAAGAATCCACCTTTCCGGCCGGAACTGCGCCGTCTTGCGAGCTGTTGCCGCTCTTTGCGGATGCGTTACGCGCTTTTTTACGCGCGTGCTCACGCACTCTCGCAGCGGGGTCTGTGAAAATGGGAAAACCCTGGCCGATCGAGGGATGCCGGGAGATCGTGGAGAAGGACTGGGTTAAACGTCGCTCCGTGTCAGACACAGTTGCGCCTGTCAGTTGCGCCACAGTTGCGGTACAGTTACGATACGCAACAACTCACACACACACGACGAACGCAACGGTTCACCACACGCGTACGCACTTTCCACACGCACCGCAGCTTCTCGCCGTGGCCGGGGGGGTCGATTTTAATACCGTTTTTCCTTCGACGAGCCGGCAAAAGATCGGCGGTTTTTGGGTTTAGCCGTGTGAGAGTGATTTTCTTCCCCGATCGCGATCGGAATGCGAACGCGATGTTAACCGATTGGTTCGGAGTTTTCATGCGTGTTTCTTGCTTCCTTCGTGTTTGGCTTCGGTGTTTATATTCTATCATCACCTTTAGCTTGTAATATTGTGCATCATCGGGAAAGGTTCAAATAGCGTAACATCAATCACACACAGCGATTGATTGTTCGCTACTGTTTTTAACCAACAAACGCCATTGTTGGAATAAATGATCAATAGCCCAATCAAAGGGAGTACATGAAATTGTGGTAATAGTTTTTAGAATAGACGAACGATTTTTAAGTATGTGTATGTAGGATGTGGAAATGGTTAAAATGTTTCTTTTTGACAATAACTTTTAAAACATTTCTTCAATCGTCTTCATATTAAAATCCCCATCTCTTTGCATTGCGTTTGTACATCGTTTCTTTTGGACATTTAAATGTTTAGAGAAAAAAAATACACACATACACATGTCGACTCCCCAGCACTTCCCTCCCCGGCGCCACCCTCTAGGGTGATCGCCTAAGCAAAGCCGGTGATCGGCTTGGTTTGCGTATTGTGCTCTCGCCTGACGTTTGAGTTTAATTTTAGCTCGTTGCGGCTAGGCTGACACGCATTTTTCGGGGTTGCTCTCCTTAGCGCTTGCTTTCTCCCCTCGAATCACAGCTTTTCTCACCCCCTCCACCCCACCCTTCCCATCGCCATGGAGTGTTGTAACAGTTGCTTTCGTTGCGGCTCCGAATTCACGCCGGGGGACCGGGACACGAGAACCGGATAAATTGGGTGCGTTAATTGTGCTAGCAGCTGTTTTACCTTGCTTTGCGTTTTATTTTTCCATCAAAATACAACAATGTGTGCTCGCACACTCCATAGTTCGGCCTGCTGGTTTGTCGCGTTCAGAAAAAAAACGTTGTCCTCAAAATTTGATTATGCCATGTTCCGTGTGAGATTCGGGGGTCGAAGCTGAAGAACATACCTTTTTCCCCCAGCGAGCAAGCGTGGGGAGGCTTAGAAGAATTGTTCACCAACATGCGCCTCCACCCCTTGTAGTGGAACGGCTGCGAGAGAAAACAAAATGGTTAGAGGATTTTCGGAACAATCTTCACATTCCACACACGCAGCTACTTTACATCGGAGTAACAATAATTTTTCCCTTCCTGCTGCTATTTTGAGTTCCAATCATCTACCCAGGGAAAGCCTGGGAGGAGGGAGGGGACGAGGAGGTTGTTTGAAGGGGGACATGGTGATATGGGCCCCCTCCCGTGCACGGGGCCAGTTATTTATTTTCTTTATTTTTAGCACTAAAAACCGAAAAACAGCAAGTACCGATCGCAAAACCGGGCCGAAGGAGTGCCACTCGCGACTCCAAGTGGTGTATTTTATTTTGCAAACACCCCAATGCCACCCCGGTGCCGGGGCAGCCTGAGGTCAGCCTTCGAGCCGATCGAGCGCGGTTGGGGGTTTGGCGATCGCGCGGCGATTCAGCTGTCAAGCGACGATGCTAAAATTAACCCGACCGCCCGTGAGGCTAATCGGGGCGATGAGGAGTGCTTTGAAAATTTCAAAAATGCTAGATATTTTCCACTTCCTGGTGGCAGGGGGTAGTTAAAACCCCGGTTCTCAGCATGCAATATGCTGGTCGGGAGATCGCTTAAAGAATATAGATATTTTAAACCACATACAGCTTTCTCTTGGACTGTATGTTTCCAATGATAACAGGCCTTAGGCATATGCTTTGACAGTCTTTCACAATTTTAATCGTAGTAAGGATTTGTTATGCTATTTTCCCTCACATTTCCGGGCAGGAAATGTCGATGCTTATCAACAGCAGGCTAGGCGTCTCCATTACACATTTTTTTAAATTTCATAGCATTTCTTCATTATTGACATTCCTCCGTTTGCTTCAAAATCTGATAAAAGTGGCTTCTCTTTCACACGGCTTGACCAACCGACTCAAATAAATGAGTCATAAGAGCGGTCATAAGAGCGTCTATTTAGATTTTGATAATGCTGGCAACTGTAATCGTAATCAACGAGATTTTTATTTAGTTAATGCAAATATTTATTCCTCTTTTATTTATTTTTTTTATTATTTTATTTTTTTTTTAGTTAGCTGTGTTTCCAATTCCAATTTACTTTTAACACGCCCTTCTTCTTCAACTTATTGTGGTTCAAAAAGATGATCTCAAATGTCTTGAAAGATATATTTTCATGTACGTAAAACTCGTGCTAAACCAAAATCCCCCGCGGAAACGAACGGCTGGATAGCAAATTGTCCAGTAAACGGTCTTGGCTTCCTCTCGAACGCGGAACACAGTATGCACATTCCTTCCTTACCCTGCGGCCATCGGCAATTCGCAACCTTTGCCCTCGAACATGGGAAGCCGTTCGATTCGTTTCGCCTCCGGGTCAGTTTCGCTAGCAGAGGGTTTCACGGTTCAACCCCCGTTCGATCGGTTCCTCTATGTCTCTCTCTCTCTCTCTCTTTCTCTTTCGTTGCTTGGGGATCCTCCAGCTCTACCGATCTTCGAAAGCGGGTTCCGATCGTTCATCTTTCAGGCGCGTCATCCCTTTTGTAGCGCTTCCTTCAATCTCCTCGGGGTCGCTTATTCCCCGCTCTCCCAAAAACGTTCTTCTAAGATCCCGAGCTGAGGCAAATCGAACACGTTAGCTTGCACATGTTCACATGGCAATCGCATTGGTAGAACATTGCAACCCCGTTGAAGATGAACACCGAAATGGAAGATCTATGCCACCGAAGTCCAGTGGGTTGAAAAGAAAATCGAATATTAGCACCATTCGTCGTGGCTTCGACCTGGTGGAGGCTCTTGCGGTCCGGTATCCTTAGGGTGGTGCCGAACGAGTGTGTGTGTGTGTGTGTAGGGCAAGGAGGCGCGAGGCGAGTGTATTGAACGGATGAATGATTCAAGGTGAAGTGATTTTATATGGTTTTAACATTAGCTTCCCCTCCCCATTGCGGTCTGTGGCATTCACCTTCTTTCTCGGCTCGCTGAAGGGACAGGAGTTTTGGACCAGCTGTTGGGTGGAAAAGGACCAACAGTGCGCAGTGGGACAAGAATGGAGTCGTACAAATGACGTGCGGCCGACCGAAGGCGAATTTTTGCGCACGGTAAAGCGGACGGATCGCGAATTCATCTGAAATCTCCATCGTCTCGCGGTGCAGTTCATTCTCCGGCTTCTCGCACACAAGCGAGTATGATTTCTTTCTTTGTTCTTTGCGGTGTTTTTTTTTGTTCGATCCCATGTCGAGCTTGCTGCTGCTCGCTCTTCCTGCAAACCGGGCGCAATTCTACTCTAACGCCTTTCAGGTTTGGATGATCTGCACTGCCGGTGGCGGACGTGACCCAAAGGTTTCGCGATTTTGCGAAGAGCAAAAAGTAGCAATGTTCTCTTAGCACGCACTTACACACACACACCCAGAGCAGCGAACAAACGCAACGATCGGGCAGCAAACGTGAAGATCATCTTCATGCTGGCGTGCAAAAATCGACGTTCCGATCTCGAGCAACTGTCTTGCGCCAGGCGAGAACCGATGCTTGGCTGACAAGCTCAGCTCGTTTCGCCGTCTTGTGTACCATATTTTATGCTTCCTGTTCCTCGACCGGATTCGAGGTTGATCCGGTTCGCAAGTGGGAACGCTGTTTGAAACATGTCAACTGGCAGTCAACCCGAGCAAAGCGCACTGAGAAAATACAGATGGAGTGAGTGGTGGTGGGGGCTGGGGATCGGACGGCAAAATAAAGTATTCGATGTTGACTTGTCTTCATCTCTCTCCCCCTCCCCACGTCACACACCTTTCTGCGTAAATCTGCAATCAATTTTCAACATCAGCATGATCAATCGATCGAACCAGGCGATACCAATCAAGATGCTCGTCGGGGGCCTGTTACGGGGCATGGGGCGAGCGGGAAGATAAGGAATCACCGATTCATCATGGATAAATCACGCCACATAATTTACGTCGATCCCAGGCGGGACCCGGCATCGCCTAACAGACGAATAGACAACTTTAATCGATTCATTGCAGTGCGTTTGAAAGGAAAGATTTTAAAATCTTTTTATTCCGATTAATAAGCATACGGAAAAGTCAGAAGTAAAATGATAACTTTTTTTTACAATAGTTTCGAAATCAGTTTTTGCCAAGAATCCAACAAGAAAACAGTAATAAAGCAACCGAAATGATAAAACTAATAGACCAATGTCTGTTAGTCAGATTCAGATGTTTAATTTAACTTTGATCAACAATAAGTGAATTTTGGTTAAAATAATGGGTAACTAATAAATATACAATTTTGTCATATTAAAGACAACATCACCACATTTAAAAAAATCACAAAATTAAGGCAAATTTATACATAACCTGCGTAAAAATGCAATAAGGTGGATAGGACTTCCAAATGGCCCATGGCAACATAATTACATCCTGAACAGCAATAAATAAAAAA
>KE524841.1:0-13348 GCA_000441895.2 Anopheles sinensis | reverse complement strand
CGTACGCAACTTAGAGCGTTTCAATATAATTTGACATCTCAGCAGGCTACGCAGTTTGTTGTTTTCATTCGTTGTAAGTGGAAGTGCTGGCAGCCTTTGCAAAGTGATGTTCATTAAAACCAATGTTTATAACGAAAATCCAGATAGAAGATGTTTATATCGTGTGTTGTTAGCGAGAAAGGTATTAAAACGAAAGGTATAGGCTATATCCGCCGTGCAAAGTGCTGCGAAAACCAACAATCAAGTTCTAGCAGTACCGCATCGAGTAGCTCGGGTAAGTTGAAGAACGTGAATAATCATCAAACGGAATAATCCATCTCGTTTTTTTCTATTTTCAGGTGTTGTGACAAAGTTTATATGTGAAATGTGTGAAAAAGTTTATAATTTATAATGTTTGAGTTTAATAAATAACCAATTATCTGAAAATTCACGTTTGGTGTTGTTTACGTTTCAGAAGGGATGACAATGAGAAAGGGATTCGAGAGGGCTATGTTCATGACGTCACACAAAGTCACTCATATTCATTCGCATGTTCATTCAAAACGCCTCGATCTCTTGCTGTCATCGAGGGGAGATTGCGGTTAGATTGCGGTGTTTTGCATGCAACTTTGTATAGCCGGGCTCGATCTCTTGCTGTCATCGAGGGGAGATTGCGGTTAGATTGCGGTGTTTTGCATGCAACTTTGTATAGCCGGGAATTCTCGCTTACAAGTCTTGCGTACAAGTCCTATGCATTCGCATACAAGTTTTTGACTTGCATGCAAGTTTTCCAACAGTACAAAATAAGGTACAAAATACGGGTGAAATCAGGTAAGTTCTCCCTACGATAGGTCAAGCCATAACATGGGTTAAAATTACATATTACAATCAAACAGATATTCATCAGCTCCTCTATATATTACTCAACGTACACTAAACGGATTCATAATCCTTATGTCGAGACAAAAATGCGAACATCTTCATCCTGGGGCAATATGCACCGGCTTAAGTGGAGCACTTGTTTCTTTATACGATTCGAGAATATCACCAGGGAATAAACCAAAAGTAGAGCTTTTCCAGTGCAACGCTTACTTTTCAAAGCTTTTCCTAAAGATCAAATACAATTAAAATAGATTTTATTAACTAAACGAAGAGCTTCCGTTTCTCTAAACCTGAAAAATTAAAATGCATTTTTGATTGCAACGACGATTGCACATTTTTGAAATTGGAACATCTAGGTTCGTGATTCACTTTAGTTCCACGTTCGTTTGATGAGTCCGCTTATGTGAACGTCTGAAGGACCTTTTACACGCTAGCTGGAAAACTATTGACAGTTTATTATTTTTCAGTTTATTATTGGTGAGCATAGAAGGAAACATACTTTAGATATGAACAACATGATTTTATGCCTCCCAGATCCAATGGGATACAGGAAGGAACAAAATTTGTACCATGGAGTTATACATGTTTGTTTGTTTTGCTGAGGTAAAGTAGCTTTCGTGTACATAGTGCTTAACAAATATTTGTCAGGATATCACGAACCTGACTAGTGATGGAAAATTAAATCCTCGAAGGGATTTGAATCTTTAGAATCGCTCTAGGGATCGAATCTTCGCATTATCTGAATCTCGATTCTGACAACACTGACAAACCGGACTTCTTTCAGTTGAAAGCTGACTGCCGAGGAGACAACACGTATTCTGTTTCTTCGTTGTTGAATCAGTGGTTCGCGGGGGTGGTAAAGGTCGTTCCCCCATCGTGTGCAGCAACAAAAACAACTTCTAACGGGAGTGGAATTAAAGGGCATTTGTCCGCGACGAGGACTCCCGGACCAGTGTTAGCATTCTCTGGTCGGTTTCAGTCACCAGTGTGTAGCAGGATTTCTATTCAAACGGTTTCAGAGTGGACGTTCTAACATTCATCCTTCCGAAATGTTCAACCTGTTCACGTCGGCCAAAACGGAGAAGCAAGCACTACAGGGCTACAAGATAACCGATGTCGAGCGGACCCGCAAGTACGGGGTAGCGGCCAACTCACTCCGCATGCTCCGCGCGAAGGCGTCCGAAAAATTCAAGGTAAACAACTTCCCGGAACGGAAATGGTGCTGCCGAATGCGCAGAACGGCGACGACGGGGCAATGACATTGACCTGTTTGGCACCGTGGCGTCCCGTTTTGGATGTTGCCTTGGCCCCGGTCCGGTGCATTTCTTACCTTATTTGGGAGGGAAAATGGTTGATGCTGCTACAACATAAGGAATAGACTTTTCGTCCATGAAATCTTACTGGTGCATTTTTTTTTATTGCAAACGCCCCTCATTGCACTGATGTGTCAAGGTCAACCTGTAATTGGGTCATAGTAAAAATAAATGTTGTAATATTTGGAGATGGGATTCAAGCGCCAATTCTCTTCCTTCCAGATTGCCGAATGCCGAGTGTATCTTGCGCAGGATGGCGTAGAGGTGACCGACGAGGACTATTTTCAAACCTTACCGGCCCAGGTGTTGTTCGTCGTGGCGGACAAGGATACGATTGTGAAAACGGGTGATTAAAGGATGCCTTTCCACTGTGAGACAAACGGCTTACTATGTTGACATTCGCTTTGTAGATTTTGAACTCATGTACAATGCCATCAAAGCAACCCACACGGAGCTGCTCAATGCGGGTGAATTGGCTCGGCAGTTTGTGAACAACAATCAGCCGGAAATTTCCAAGATCCTGTACGACGCACAACGGGGTCGGGACGATCTGATCAAGCGTAGTTCCCGGGCGGAGCACGAGGAATGGTTTGAGGGTAAGAACCTTTTTTCTTTGTAACGTCTTCGTATTCGTTGCCCTTATTGACGAACGCTTTCCCCTCCGGGCAGGAATTGATGATCGAGCGGTCAAAACGAAGGAAGAAGTAATGAAGCGGCGCGGTCAGGATCGAATTCGTGGCTACTTTTACAAAACCAAGGACGAGCTGACAAAGTGTTCCATGTACCGGGCGAACCCGATCGCACGCGAGTTGATCGACGAGATGCTCGAGCTGTTCCGGCAGCTGCTACTTGGATTTGACTATTTCAGTTGCATGTTCGACCGTAGCTGCCAACGGCGGATCACGCTGGAAGAACCGGACGACAAGGGTGATGAAACGGACGCCCAACGGATTCCGCCGAAGAAGCTAAAACTGGTGGTTAAAAACTCGCTCGGTAAAAACTGTCGCATCGAGCGGTACAATGTGGCCCTGTGCGGCGAACGGGGTGACTTTCGGTGCATGGGCCTCTGGAACGACGAACGGTGCCGGTACGATGGGCACCGGATCAATCCGTACGCGAGCCGGGAAAACTTGATCCTGTTTCAGGTGTGGAATCTCGACCATCAGGTCGACATAAGCCGCGCCGTGCTGCCCTCCATTCTGGACAACGTTGAGCGTATGGTGGCGGCCGACGGGGACGGGGTCATCTGCAAGCTGCACGGGCGCCGGGGCAAGAAACTGTCTGTGATAACGTACTTTCTGGAGCTGTTTACGCTGCACAACCTGAAGCTGGTGCACATCGTGTGCCACGATAAGGGCGTCCACGAGTTGATCTCGAATGGCGCAATCATTTGCGATCGGTGCGAGGAATACAAGTACATTAAGCAATTCCAACGGAACGTACGTTCCAACGAGGACGCGCTGCTGTAGAACGGCACTCGCGTCGCCTGCCTCCGATCTCCATACAGTAATAAGCCAAATATTTAAGCAAAAGTTAAGCATATTTATCTACAAAATAAAGGTAAAACCACCTCACATGTACGCAATGTGTTCGCTATTAACGAAACTTGCTTGACTTTTTGTGTTTTATTCGAATGTGTGCAGTTTTCAATCTATTCCATCGATTATTTTTAAGTAGTAGGCGATGGGAGAAATCAGACGAATACGAAATTGTTACACCATAAATATGTTTGGCTGTTTATTTGAACGACTTATTTACAGTTACAAAAGGTAGTTCGTTTTCTTTATCTACTCTGTTTAATTTAATTCTGTCAGGTGCCATTTATGTTAACAAATAGAAAAATCACTTATACTCACTTCAACTACATTGATTTGGCATTGTCAGTCCACAATTAATCAACATTTTTAAGAATAATTAATAATTACCCTGCCAAGAACTAGCAGGTCGGTATAAATGGACAAAAAATCCTATACAAAACACTATACCACCGCCGCAAGCTTGTTAGAACATGAATTCCAAATCTGGAATGTCCACCAGCGGAAAATCGTCCACCAGAAGCTCGAGTGGCTTCGGTGGAGCCGTTTCGTAGTAATCCCAACCCACTTCGAAGTCCGGAAGATCTAGCAGATCCGACTGAGCGGATGGGGCAGGTAATGGCTTCTTCTCGATCGTCACATCGGGGAAATCGAGCATCTGGTCGAGCAGGTCATCCCGGAGGCAGCTTGCCTGACTCCATGCATATTCGGCAGTTTGGGGTTTAAAGCGGTCCTCACATCCGTTGTAGGCCTGCGCCTTCCGGGGCGCAGCTGGCTTCGTGAAGTCCTTGCCCAGTTGCTGCAGAATTGTGGTGGTCTTTGCTTTCAGGGAGCTTTTGGTCGGCCCCTTTTGCGTTTTTCCTAGGGCATCTTGGTGTACCGCTGTCCGTTGTTTCTTGTTGGTTAGGTCCTTGAGTGCGAAAGAAGATGGACGCGTTTCACCGCTCTTCGACGATGGAATGGATTCTGTGCAGATTGGAAAAATTTCAAGTCAATCGAAGCGAACGTGGAAACCGGACTGGCTTTGTCGGCAAAACTTACTTCCAAACGGCTGGTTTCCTTGTACAAAGTTCTGGTTGTTAAGAATTCCGAAAGCACGAGGGGTCGCCATTTCGGAGCGTTACTTGCAGGACGTTTGATGAGAATAGAATGGATAGAAAATCGCTTCTTTGTGTAGAATTCTTTAAAATGGTGACGCTTAAACGAACGAAACACATCTGATGGCGCTTAAATCCGTTGAATGTTTGACAGTTTGAGGCACAGAGGTGGCCGTACAGTACTGCACCCAGCAAGTCCGTTCTTAAAAGTGGAATTAAGTCAGCAGTTCCCTAACTTGGAACAACTTTGTTTGAAAAAATAAAATCTTATAGTAAAGTTTTTATTTAAGATTTTAAGAAACATTTAAGTTAAAAAGGCATGCCAAATAACAAAAAGAATAGGGTTTTTGTTCATTGATTTGTTTTCGTTCGTGAAACGGGTAACGGAACTAGGTACTTAAGAAAGTAGTTCCTTTTTCACCACTAGATCGAATGTTGCTGAATGTTTGAAATTTTAAATTGAGCACGTTTCATGTTGATTTTGTCGTTTGATATGAATGCGATGTCCTACAAATGATTATTAAGCCATCATTTCCTTCATCATCGTGATGTAAATTATTTAACTGAAAAGGGCCTGGCTCAGCGTGTTTGACTGGGCATTCAGAAACAATACATAATTGTTATGATTTCTTAAACTTAAAACTACTTCAACACTTCAAACACTTACGAAATGCTGAGAAGTCTTGAGAAATGTTATAAAAGTCAATTATTTAAATAGAAAACATGCTTGTGCAGGTCAAAAGCGTATGTAGAATGTGATCTTGAGTGAAATTTGGTTCCGTATTTTATTTTGAAGGTTTCCAATAGACTATTTGACTCGAATGGCGTTTCTTTCCCACGATCAACTGGATGCTGTTCACCCTCCACTACGTTCGACATATCGATCTTACGCATTAGATGAAAACTGCTGGCCTAGTTCACGCAATTCGTATGCATTAGGACAACCTAACGCGAGTTTAGTTTATGCCAACGCGCTCAAACCATTCGCCACGTTCCGATGTAAAGATGTGATGGATTAACATTTTGATTGGTTGTGTGAATGATTTTCCCGCTGCTGGTGAGTATTTCCTTTCGTCATTCGTTTCCTTACCACCGATCGGACAGGATGCGTCGAAAACTTTTCCCGCGCTTTTCCTCTCACAAGATTGGTTTTAACTTTCGCGACTCGTTCGGGATGGATGTGACTTGTTATGCTAATTCGGGACGTATTTTTTTTCCACTTTACCTCTTCGTATCTTAAAATAGGGACACCGCCAATCTTGAATACCAAGGTAGGTGAGGACCAAAGACGTGTGATTCGGTTTGGGAAAATTGCTGATTGTGTTATGCAAACGTTTTTTGAAGTTTTGCCGCCCGACCGTTTTCCGAGAGCGTTAATGGTTTGGTGAGTGGGACAATTGGTCGTGACGTCTCGTCAGCTGCTGATTTTGCTATGATTTCCCACTTTTTTCCACTTTTCGGTGGATTCATGTCTAGGAATGGAACCTGCATATTTTTCAGATTGAGATATTTCTACCTTTTCACTTTCCACTTCTTAAAGTATACTTTTAGTATAAAAAAGCAAGCATGGAAAGAAAAGTGAATGTTGTCACCAACCTGCATTCCCAAAAATGTTTCGTGTCTGTTTAAAGTCGTTTTTTGTTTGTGAGATCCAGCTCAAAATTTGTTCATTTTATTTGTTTTAGAATTTTTGTACTTGATATACGTTTGTAAAGTCACGATAAGTAATTGCGATGGAGTTTTATTTTCAAAATGGAAACTTTTCTGTTTTTTCGATAGATTATCCTTTGCTGTGAAAATTCCCCTTTGATAAAACTATACTCACGCTAAACACATTGGTCGATGGAAATCCAGCCAAGGAAATATATGAGCAACGATTTATCATTTCCCGCCGATTGCGAGCGTAACTCTTGATTTTTGCACGTCGTTTGTGGTCGTCCTGGTTTAGTAATACCCATGTTTAATATTCATGCGTCTTCGGCACTCGGCACAATTGTTTCCCCAGGCATTCTGCCGGCGCGACTTTTGAAGGGCGAGCGGGTTTTATGTTGATTCCGGTAATTTTATACCACCCGCAGTCGCTTCCCTGACGGATGCGTGTGATTTGGTGTCAATTTATCTTTTTTTGCTTTTGCTTTTGTTTTTATTTAATTCATTCCAAATGTACTTAGAATTCTGATGAAATCAGTATTACCTCGTCTAGGTTCGCGACTACTAGCGTGGGTGCGTCCTCGCGTCCTCCGAGACCGTAAGATGAACCCCCCCAGGGACGGGATGAGCTTCCTGCATCCCGTTTTTATTTACATGGCTCAACGAGGCCAATGTTTATGATGATGATGATTGCCTGTGCCAGTTTGAAGAGCAACAGCGAAGCGCGTCAAGACCAGTAGGGCCTTGGCCGGGTTGCGACCTCAACCCCGGGAAATGCAGAAGACGCTTATGCTTATGGTAATTCGCTGTGCGCTTATTCATATTCATGCCTAATGTTGGCTTTCATGGCCCGATGGTGCCATATATGGGCCGAAGACGTAGGTGTTGTTATCGCGGAACCGGCGGAGCAGCAATATCAGCTTCAGAGTCGCGTATCTGAGATGGATGGGCTGCCATGTGGGAATATAAAATATGGCACACTGGGTCCTGGGTGTCGGGATATCGAGGGCTGTTTGCGATCTGTGGCGCTCATCAGTCGGGTCGGAGTGACTCACACGATCTTGTTTCATCTGTCGCCACCAAAGACGCATTAGAACAGAAGCCATCTTACGTACTCCATCCAATGAGCTGTGTTCGAAATAGTGTGCAGTTAATGTGGAGGCTTTGTTCGGTTATGGAAACAGGGGAACGTTGGCGTCAGAGCGTTGTTCGGGTGTGGTAACTACGATCAGGCGGATAAATGTCAGACCATTGCAAAGGATTCTAAGGATTGATTGATTTTGTACATAATTTTGAAGAGTTTTTCTCCTTGTTACAGATTATTCGTTATATCTGTACTTGAATTCACTTACAATAAATTCATTTCTGAAGATGTTACCTACGAATTGTCGGGTTTGTATAGTTCTTCCCATTAATCAAAAAATAAGTAGTGTATCTAAAGACTAACTTCAGGTTACAAAACATAATTTAAATATAAACAAATTTGACTGATCTTCTTATTTCACATGATTTTTTTTGGAGTAAACTCCAATCGATGTCGTTTTTCGAGCGATGTTAATTGTTCGTATTTGGTTCGTTGAGAAAAGAATGTGGACAACTTGTGAACATTTTAATCATTGTAATGAATGGAAAATTTAATTTATTTAGCAAAACTTAAAACGATAGGAAAAAATTCGACACACCGTGTCGAACAACTTTGTGGCAAACCCGGAATTCAAAATAAATATAAATTTAAAAAAAAAGTCATGAAAAGTTTGCGATGTACAACATAAAAAACATTTCGTTCATTAGACCAACCTTAGGTAGTTATTATAGTTATCTCAATAACTGTAGTTCATTAAAGAACGGTTAAAGTTCTTTTTGTTTGAATTGTCAAATGAACTGAGGTCATCTCTGAATGTAATTTAACCGGATTAATCAAATGAGACCTGTTGTAATCTCATTTTCTCAATGTTTTATTTGTTTTGTCTGATTTTCAATCTCATTTACGTTATTATTGGCCCTTAAATCTGGTTCTATGAAATTTCCAATATTAAACAACGAGATATAAAGCTCGATTGCTCTTTTGATCGATCAATCGCTAATGGTGGTGCCCTTAATCGTTACAGATTTTCACACTTGCCGTTCTGGCCGTTCGTTTCCCATCAACCCGTGAGTAGGGTCGGCTTGCGGACGGGTGAGGCAATTTAAAATCTCTTATCAAAAATTGCGCCAACGAGCGACACGAAGCGGGTTTGAAAAAACGCAACTGCATGATTGGACGACGGATTGGATTGAAATCATTGTGGCGTGCAGATGCGGATGATGATTCCGTGGCCGGCTTCGGACTATGCTTCGGTTAATCTTGTCCGCATAAATCATGCTCCACTCCCTCTGCTCTACCGTCCTGTTCCCGTGGCCCGTAATCACTTGTTCGTGTCTTTTGATGAAGTGCTGCTACCGGGGTTTTGATGCGCCCGAGTGGGTGGTAGTTTTTTTTACGCCTCCCCCCCACTTCGTCTGGATTATTTGTACGCAGCTTTGGCCTCGGCAAACACGCGCACTCCGGCCATCCATCTCAGGGCCCACCGCAGCGCGCCGTGTAAAATGGGGCTGTTCAATAATCTGGCGTATTTACACACTTCATGCGGATTCCCATTTTTTTTCTCCCCACCGCCACGTGATTCCGAATCGGCTTTTGGCCAGGGTTTGCGTGATTTATACATTTTTATGAATGATGGTTTTTTATTGAACCCGGTTTGTTTGTTCATCGAGCGCCAGGCTTTTTTTCTCTTTTTCCTTGGGAAATTCGTGTCCATGTGTGTGCGTGTGTGTGTGTGTGTGTGTGTTTGTCAGGGGCTCGTCACTCAGATGTGATTTTTGTTTTAATTTCATATCCCTTCAGTCCGGCCATTCGTGCGTCTCATTGACCGAGGCCGGGTTAAGGGATAAAGCTGATGTTGATATTTTATATATGAGTTTTTTTTACAAATAGTTCCACCACTGTGTGTGTGTGTGTGTGGCAATTTTTTCGACTTTCCACCTCCATGCACACTCTATTCAGCCCACCGGGGTGGCAGGGTCCTTGCCCCTTGGGGAGAGGTCATGTGTTTGTTGTTTGCTTGTTTCTTACCTTCTCCTGTCCTTGCCTGCCTTTAAATTGCATCTGCCCTGGGGGTGGGGTGGTTTTTTCTTCCGCCTTTGTGCCAGCCTGGGGCAAACAATTTTTATCACTGCATGACAGAGCACGCTGTTTTTTCTCGGCCTGAGGAATTAATAAATTAACACAAATTTAATCCAAAACATTCATTCCATAAATAATGCCTGCGAACAAAGTATTTATGCCAAATCGACAGCAGCACGACAGCATGCATGAATGAAAATAGTACATACACGCACTTAAAAGATACGCAAAAAACAACAAACAAACAACGAGTGAAAACGGATAAGCGAATCGTGAAATGCTCGCGCGATGTTGCACATTAATGATCGTACATGATGATTTTCATTGTCTGCAGAGTGTGAGGACGAGTTTGCGTTGTGCAAGTGGGGAAGCAGGGTGGTGGAAAAGCATCCCGAGCTGTGACTTTTTTTTATTTCGGAAGTCTATTTAGCGTTTAATTTCATCTTTATATTTTGCTCCTTCCTTATGGAGTGTCATAAAACGCATTTTATAATACCTTTGATCAATAAGGCGGTTTCTGACAAAATTGCAACGAAAGTGCTATAAAACACGATTTTAATGTTCTTTTACCTTACCTTACAATCGTTTTCTATTTGTGCTATTGTTAAATATGTTTAAATATTTGTAAATAATTGTGAAACTGGTATCAAACTTTAACTAAGGTGTCAGACATCACAAGCCAACCACAATAAGCTTCTTTAACTTATTGATCTAAAATAAAAATGTTTGTTGGATTCACTAGGATTGTAGTCATCTGTAATTTTTATATTCTTCAGCCACCAATTTATTTTGTCACTCTTTAACTTATTTCTCATTTAACTTAATGATCTAAAATAAAAGTGTTGGATAAATTTACCAACATTGTAGTCACTCTCAATTTTTATTTTCTTTAGAGACCAATTTAGCACACTAACCAACCAACCAGGACAGTTTAATGATTCATATCAGAGACAATCAATAAGTGGGTGTTAATCAGTTGTTGAGATCTTGCATGATATTAAATGTGGCTTTGTTAGATTAAAACTTACTGGTTTAATCCAAAAGACTCTTATTTCCGACGAATGCGTTCCTGAAAGTGTTTAGAGCGAATCAAAAAATATAACCGCTACAAAAATCAATTTTTCTAATTGATTGAGAATTTATATTTCGTTATAGAATGGACCACTTTATTTACCAGTTTTAACAGATTTATTTTGCATTCTAATAATATATCAAACTTATATTTTGTAATTAGTTATATTGGGTACATCATGTGATAATTGAAGAAGAAAATCGTACAAATATTGAGCCCCTACACTGACAAGTTAATCGTTCGGGAGCTCATGTTATCGATCATTAGTTAACGATATCACGAATCATCATTCGCGAGTAAGACAGACCACGCCAGTCCTGTTTGAAATGGTACCACGACATCGCACTACGATCATCGGCCACATTCTTGTATAGTCCGTTTAAATTGGCGTAGCCGCACCATAAGTACCACCACGCTCCTTGGCGATCCTCGGCACAGTTATTGGCGTCTCGATCATTGTCACGATCAAACGTGCTAAACTTTTGATCCAAGCTGACGTCCAGGGAATGTCCTGCTGTCCCCGAGTATGTCCCTAACTTCTTCAACTTGAACATCTCGGATTCGCTTCCGATTTCAAACCCTCCGAACCTAGAGTACGCGTAGTTGCCTTGAAAATCTCTCAACTCTACGATTAGTTCGTGCGGCTGGTTTCTAGTCATTTGATGCAATTGCTCGAGACCGAGCCAGAATTCACCCTCTAGATTACCGAATCCATTGCGGTATTCAGTCCAGTTTCTATAAAAATCGACCAACCCGTCGAATCTCTGTTGAATGACCGTCCAGCCACCGTCGAATTTAGTTTGTTCGCAAAAAACTGGGAAAGTTCTTTCCGCCGTACTGATCAAATATTTGCCGGATATTTTAGCTACGTGTCGGCAAGAGCTGACCGGGTTTATGAAGTGAGCCGCTAGTATCTTATTGTTTTTCTCCGATAGTGCACTTACGTTACGTACCGAAGCTGTGAGTATGTCAAGTGTTTCTTTGTTCTCTGCTACTTTCTTGAGCTCAGTTTGTGACGTTTCCTGGAGGATTTTGCTTTGATCGTTTTGGTGCTGTTGAAAAGTATCCATCTTGTTGATTAACAGGTTCTGCAGGACATCCAATCGTTCGCGGGTTTTATCTTCGATAGATTTCACACTTTGCGCCACATGCTGTAAAAGAGATGTACATCAGTTTCATAAAACACTGCTTTTCATATTCGATCGTTTTGTATCACAAAATTCTTTCAGTTACCTTCTTCAAAGATTCTTCCATTGATGGCATTCGCGCGTCGAACGTAGAGTCCATTTTCTCTAGCTTTTCTTGTATACTGCTATGCCTGTCTTTTGAGGCTTGTTCTATTTCCTGTAAAGAATGATCATTTTTATTCGTCTAGAATCCAAAATTAACGAGGTTTCTTTAAATATACCATCATTGAGCGCTTCATATTTTGCTCCACTTCATGCAGTTTGTCGTTTAGGAAATCCAATTTGCTCATAAGTTGTTCAAATTCCTTGACACCAAATGCATTTGCTAGGTGGCCTGAAACAACAACGCCAAAGCACAGCACCACGAGGCACACACGTGGACTCATAACTGTACAAAAGGTTCTTCACACTGGGAGATACGATTGAAACGAATGCTGAAAGATGACTGTAGCGAATTCACTTATTTCAAAAAGGGCAAGAACAAACAGTTGTTGACCATGTGTTCCAAGCGATAGTGCCACGTTATCGCAAACATTGTCCCAAAATAGCCGCAAACACATAATGGCCAAAACAAGCGCTTGCAGGGTTCCTGACATGCACTGCGTTCTCATTGGTGCTAAGTTGATGAAGTTGGTTTGCTTAACGTTATCTCCCAAAATTAATGTTTAATCGTTTGACCTAAGTATGTGTGCCGTTCTTAACCAAATTCGTTTTTTTCAATACGGTTCTTATATACTTGATTATACTAGCTGATTTACCCGATTTTATCCGGAAAGAATTCAGATTTTTTTCTGGTGACAGAGTGTTTTCATTGAGTATCTAGAGTCCTACCATTCGGCTTGTTATGGCCCGTGCCAAGTGGTATATACCTAGACTCTTAAAAATTTGGAAATGAAAAAGAAATATTGAAATTAACAAAAATGCATTTGGTCAAAACCAACTTAAAACGACAGCAAAACATAAAAAAAAAGTTTTAGTCGTCTAACTGTTCTTCCCTCTAAGTCAGCCAAATTACCCAATTGAAGCAAACATGAGAAAAACTATGCTGGAAACCCAGTTGAACCAGGAAAATGGTGTTAATTTAATTGTAGGAATTGTGAATTGCTTGTTTCCCTACCAATTATTTGCAATCCGTTCTTTTTTATGTGCTTAACGACTGCATAGACTTTCAATATTTAATCATGACATTTTTAGCAACCTACTTTATGCATTCAATTTGTATATTTTTTCAAAAGTAAATTAAGCAGATTTACGCCAACACATTATCGATGTCGAGCTAAATTTATAATTGTAGGGAGATAAGGGACGGATAGTTAGGTAAGGAGACATCCATAAAAGAAGCTTGAACCTCTCACTCTTGGAAAATTAGTTACTTTCCAGCCAAGTTTGGTAAAAATAGGCTTGGTAGATTCTGCGTGCTACAATGCCATGTTTGTTTTTGGCTTTCCATATTACTCTACTCGCAGTCAG
>KL646757.1:0-26960 GCA_000441895.2 Anopheles sinensis | reverse complement strand
ATCCTGCCCCGATAACGGTAACAGAAGTTGAAAGTTCACTAAAAAAAGATACGAGACTTCTGCCTTCAGTCAGGTGTCTGCAATGCCTTTTTTAAATCGATATTTACTATTGAAAATGTTATAGACGAAGTGAAACGCAGTGCTTTGAAACAAAAATAATTACAGAATGTTTTATTTTTGAAATTTTTGCCAATTTTTATATAAATAACAATTTGTGTGTGTGTATTTGCCTAAAATATAGAACTATGTGCATAAGATGTGTTTTATCTATTTTATTTCCTACAACTCTTGATATTTCGAACTCTTGATAAATTGAACTTTTTTCTGGGTCCCTCCAACTTCGAATTATCGAGAGTCGACTGTTTTACCAATTTCTTAGCATGAACAACAAAAACTCCCAAAAAATTCCGCTTTGAAGATCTAATTAGATGCGAATGAAAAAGTTGACTGAATTTAATAAGCGCTTTCTTTCACAATTTCTACATCCTGAACCCATGGTCCATTACCAACGCTTTTACTGTCACCCCACGTAGTCCATTCATTGACGCCATCAAGTTTCCACTTAGGGCATGTGCAGTTTAAACGAATGCATTGTCTCTGAGCGGAAAAATATGATTATGTTTATGTTTGACCAATAATAGTATTTTACGTTACAACGGGTGGAACCAGCAATGATAGTGGAAGTCATAAAAACCCATTCGCCCAGGCGCTTGGAGATGGCCGGTTTAGTTGCCTCCGCTGGATCGTAGTTAACTTTTCAATTTTTCATTTACGAGGTTTTTATACTTTATTTTCACTACTTTACTCCACAAAGCGATGGGTATGACTCACACATTCAGTACCTAGTTCCCATCCAGCATCGAAATAAAAAAAACTGGAGTGAAACAACAACTCAAAGCCTGGTTGAAATAGAAATAATCCAATTTCAACCAATGTGGCTTCCCAGCGGTGGCATTCCACAAGTTGCTGCTCTCCTCGGTGTATTGTGACGTTTTGTTCGTTTATGTGGCGAAGTAGTGGTGTTGGCTGTTGTTATTATTCACGCTGTTATATTTGTTCAGGATGCGCATCCCGGCAGCGTTTGGTAGGAGGGAAATTAAAAAAAAATACAAAACCTCCGAAAGTCCATACGTGTAGGTGGCAATCAGAGCGGAACATAAAACCATCCTCAAATTAAGAGCATCCAAGGGAAGAAGCGGATGAACAGCGAACCGCTAACCGAAACCACCGGACGGGCACATCCGGCCTCGGAAGGATAGGACGAGCTTCGTCGCTCCTGCGCAACGAAGTAGACGTATGAAAGAAATAAATTGGTTTTCCTGCGGGCAGAGGAAGTTGAATATGCATTAGTTTCGTTAAATTTGCTGTTAACCAAACAAGACGTTGCTGCTTTCGGATCGGAAATTAATATGAACTGTTAAAGAACAGTTGGGAATCCGCGACAGCCGAGTGGTAGCGCCGGTTAGAAACCCATCCGAGAGGAGTGACTAACCAAATACAGAAGGGAAAAAGTCTTGTAAGCCCTTCATGGGACAGGCATGACGAAGAGGTCGTTACGCCAAGAAGAAGAAGTTAAAGAACAAAAATCCAGTATAGACACTGCTTTTAACATTATGTATACGGTTTTTATGCATTAAAAGATGTTAAATTAGGTTTACAAATAATGCATTATTTGCCAATATTATAAGTAACGAAAAACATCTATCCTCAAATTCTCTGCTATTCAACAATAAATTTTCATATCCATAAAACAATTGGCTCGTCTTTGGTAAGAAAAGGTCTCCGCAAACCTTGGCTCAGGCTTTCATCACTTCAATTTGAATTCTAGTGCAGAAAACTATGGATTGTCTGGCAGCATCAAGTAAGTAAACCTGTTCTTACTCTGTCTCCACTCAATGCTCTTTCATATTTCTGTTTGCATCATCTTTAGTATCACAAACAGCCATGTTAGCTTAATCATAACTATGGTATGTCATTAAGAGCCTAGTTTCTGAGGCGCTTAAGCTGCCCATATCCCTTTTCGGCACGAATTGCACATCAACTTATTTCATCACAGCTGGTTGTTTCACCTTTTCTTTGTCGCTGCTTCTTATTATCCCAATCTCTTCCAAATATTGGTGTTTCGCTTTTACGGCTACTACATCCATGATGCACCTTAAGCCAATCCTTTTTAGAGCGCAATCAAATATTTTGGATATCTTACTTCATATCAGTTTCGTTGATTACAGGTGGATCACAGTTTTATGAAACACAAAATGTGAAGACCGAAGTTACAACTACCGCCGACTATCCGTAGAACTGACCCCACTAGACTTAAATTTGAAACCTTATTTTGGACACGTTTTGGCATTTTTCATCATCTAAGTTATATCAAATGTATGTTAGATGCAATGCACAAACATTTTGCCAAATAAAAGACAGATAAGATAAGAAGTATAATCAGATTTGGTAACGTAGGATAAACCAAACATAAACTTCATTATGCTTAATATTTTAATGACATTAGTATAAGCTAACATGATAAATTTTGAGTTTTACCTCGTCCATTGCTTGTCTTTTGCAGAGTTACTTATTGGTTTGTTTAATTTTTGTATAACATGGAAGTAACTCTCACAAACTTAAATTAAAGTAGCTGAATTATGAAAATATAATTTATTTTGAGTTGATTTACGAACATAAAATAAAAAATACTTATAACGACAGCATTTACGAATCGCTCAAATTGATTCCAAAAAAAGTCCAGAAAAAGTCCTTTGATTAATGGCTTCAATGAATTGTTTTAATAAATCATGATAATATAAACTTCACCCATCAACACTCGAAAACACCTATAGTAATCAAACCACTTAAAATAAAAAAAACTGTACCCATCCTTTTATCATTCACACATAAATTTCTTTTCATAAATCACACATAAAAAAATTACCATTTTATATCAAATACTGTTCCATTTTGGTCACATAGTGAAACAAATTGAAAATCAGGAAATCCTAAGAAGTGCAGGAAATTGTTGATTGAGCTTGAGCAAAATATTTGAATGCGGCTCTGTGTGTATTCATTGCCAAATAAAGACCGATTCAAACCGACCGAAATTTCAACGTCCACTGAAAAAGTACCAAAGCATAGCTCTTCCTTGCGGCTTCCATTCTATTTTTTATCAAATATTTTCCATTTAGGGAACGGGAAATAGTTTGCCATTTCAATGGCATCCTGCACCGCTTCTTGTACATCAAATAGTTTACCATCTATGTTTACCGCTACAAAGGTGTCTCTGTAAAACGTCGGCGGTTCCGATGCACTCAAATGCAGTTTCATTCAGTTCGTCCAGTATCAAAATTGAATGCACGCTACGAATAAACACGCATGACGTAACGCTGCGACGAACATCTGACATCTTTGTAAGATAACGTTCTCAATGCATCTCAAGTATGATTGTGCTGTTTAGCAAAAGGATTTATGCACTTCAGCTTCAGATTTTAGCATGAACTGTTGACATGAAAAGTTCAAACGAAACCATGTATCGAAATCACGGCAAAGGTATCATTGTTAAAAACCTATATCCAGTACACTGTGGACTACTCGTTTCCGTATGATGAGAAGAAATAAGAAAATATAAAAAATTAACAAATTATTTCCTCTGACTAAATAAATGAAATTCTTGTGTTTTTCCTTTCCCGATACTTGCACAGAAACAAGAGCATTAGTATCTCCGCATGAAAACTACTTCGTTTAATTTTATTGACCAACGTTTTATGACCGGAAATCAAAATATCACCACAAAGTGATTTCATGCTAGAAAGGAAAAACTACCAAACTCATGCAGAGTGGTTCGAACTTATCAGAATAACATGAATATGAAAATGAAATATTGTGGCGATACGAGATAAAAAGTGTGGCGGAAGATAAAAATGCAAATGTACGAACGTGCTACCATTCGGTGCCTTTACCATGGTGATGGAATCGAGTCGAACACGTAATTTATATTTCCAAATCCACCTGGATGTGTGTATGTACCCTCGACTCTTTCCGCTGTCATCCCTTTGATGGTACCCATTGCTCGAGGACGATTCTTATTTCTTCTGGGGAGATCGCGTATGATGAAGTTTTCCATAACTTCCGGTAACGGAACTTTTTTTTCTATTCTACTCGGTATTCGGCACAGGAAACGATTTTTTTGCACTCTTTCTCTCTCGCGCGCGCAATTCACGACGTTTGTGTAACCGTTCAGAAAAAAGTGGAAAAGATTGCTCGGTACAGATTTTGCTCATCATGGTGAACTTTTTCCTTTTCTTACCTTTCGTACAATTCCATCTTTGGTTTCGGTAAATTTATTGTTTTTGGTTTTTTACGGGTAGCGGACTACGTCCCGCTTTTCAGGAAGAAAAGTTATGTGTGGAAAGTAGATTGAAAGAAAAGATCTAGGTGTGATCTCAACGATCAACAACAAATTAGAAGCAGGAGGGATTGGCTTTGAATCAGAGAACAAAACAAAAATTAAAAATAGTTTTTTCAATCAGTGAAAAGTAAATATTTGTGGGTAGGTTTTTTGGAAATATTACTCACATTACCTGCTGCTAAGGTTGTTGGATATCAAAAGATGGGTTTTTAATTACTGATTAATGGAAAGAGACCAATTAAGCAATTAAAGACAAATTTTCTTCCTCTAATTCAAAATTAAACATGCACACGTTGCAAATTCAAACTCAAATCTTGGGAGCTCAAATTGCCTCTCCCACGCCATCTATCGGAACCACTCACACATGCACACATGATAATAGAAGGTTTGTTTGCTCTTTTCCAAAGGTTTCTGCTTCACTCTTGCTATGTTTTTTTTCCATCAGCTTTCCATCCTTCACCGCTGAGATTCTTGAAAAGGGGAAAAATCCATTGTGACAACTCACATCTCACCATTCGCTCCGTGGTGTGAGCATCCGGTTCGCTCTCTCGGCGCATTATTGGATGCTGCGTCGTGACTCGGAATCGAAAATCGACGAGACAGGACCGAAGCGGACAGTCGTTTTAGTACAACAGCCGAAGATGCTGCTCGGTACCACTGACGGGGCCGATGATAATACCGTCTGCGGGTTGCAAGCTGCTCGGCCGAAACGACTGCCTTAGTACTAAAGTAGACGTCAGCCGTGATGGGCGCGTAGGCACGTACGCTCTCGTTTGCTGAGAAGAAGTTTCATCATAGCAGGTGAAAAACTCTGATCCTTGAGAAGCATCCGTAAATAAAACAGTTTGACTGACAAAAGCGAACACGCCCTGACGTGTGGTTAGCGCTTACAGGCGCACATCCGATTAACTGTTTCTAGTATCCTTATTATGAAGTTAGTTCGAACGCACATAGTGAGCCATTACCCGGTGGTCGCTATCTAGTCAGAGAAAGAGTGAGAACAAGTGTTGGTTTGTGAGCGCGCAATGAAATAGATGGTCCACCGCGAGCAGCATCCCTCGAAAAGGCCCGCAACGGTTTCTATGTGTGCTTCGTTTGTTTGTGTATGTGCTTCCAAAACCACCGGAATATAACCTCACGTTTGCTGTGCGAGGTAAACAAATGGAAGTGAAAAATCTGTGGCTCGAAAAAGGCAGCTTTCACGGGTTGACGAAAGCGTACGCTGCGTGATGCGGTAAGGAAAAGTTACGCATTGTGGAAAACATGGCAAGAAACCCGACCGACGTGGGTGAGGGAAAGTTGGTTGATCATTTTTCATGGCCCTGCCCTCGTGGAAACGCGCGTCAGGTCGCTTTGTGGCAAGTGTCAACCGAGTACCGAGTGCTATGGGCCAGGAATTCGGCAAATAACTACCAGCATCGAACAGGCAAAGCAATTTCAAATTTTGCACTCCGAAAAGGAAATAAATCATTTCCTTCCTACTTGCCGATTACCATCACCACCTGGTTCTTGTCAGTGTTTAGGAGTGTGTGTATGTGTTAGTTGGAGTGCAAGGATGTTGTCACGGTGTGCTTCGATTTCCCAAATGAATTAAATCAAACCGGAGCCCAAAACTACCACCGCACACAAGAAAAAAAGAAACCATACCAAACCAACATTTGGCCAAGCCATAGTCCAACAGTCGCCCGGCGGAATAGGGAAGCCGATGGAAAAGTTTTCCTCCCGAGTCGGCGAACCGGTCGCGAAAGGCTTTGAAAAGTTTTCCGCCTCCCTTTGTTGAAGTGATTGAATACTGCTGGTGTCGCGAACCACCTTCGGTTTGGGAATTTGTGACTTGGAAAACCCCTGGTGGTTCGGTGTGTTAATTGAATTTTATTGAATGGAGCCAATCGTGAACCATATGAAGTGACGCGAGTACGAATGTTTTCGAATTTTCGTCATCTAAATGGATAGTGCTAACGAAAACAAATATTTTGCTATAGAATATATAAATGAAACATCTAAAAAATTTTTCGACAAGGTTTACAAATTTTGAACAAACTAACGTAAAATGGAAGCATACCGGTTGAAGTGGAAAAGGTATTCACAGAAAAACCAATAAATCAATCCTCAATCGAACTCAAGAGAGTGTAAAAATAAAACCCTTGTTGGCAGAACCGTCTCGGAAGACGCAATTCGGTTGTCTCCAACGATGCGGGCTGTTTAGAAAAGGAAGAAAAACAACCAGTACGGAAAACGAAGAACGCACAAACAACATTACGGTGCTTCCGACTCGTCACGGCGTCTTTCGAGGGAAATAAAGCTAAAGAAAACTGTGGCAAGCACAGTGAAAAACTCCCCACGCACTTTGGGTATTGAGCAGTTTGTGCACTTGAATGCTGTCGTTTTTCAATCCGCTTCTGCCTTCTTGAAAGTCAACGGCTGCTAGAATTGTCAAAGCTTGGCAGCTCGCAGTAGGCTTGAATATTCAAATCAATGTGTCATGCTAGTAACGATTTATTGCGCCAGCAGCATTATTTATCGTGTCTGTACGAGTGTGCTTTTTTCATACGTGATAGAATAAGACAATTTAAATTTTTAACACTTTGACTCGTGACCAGGATATCCGGTTGAATTAGCAAATTTAATAATATAGTTGAATGTTGAATGAAATATTCAATTACAAACAAACTTTATTTTTGATTTAAAGATATGTTAAGAAGATAATTTTACCAGATCAAGACTGAATCTGGACATGATAGGTTGAAAAAATGCAATTAGCGAAATTGGTAATTTTGTTTTCAACATATAAATCAAGCAAAAGGCTACATGTTAACTGTGCTGATGGTGAAGTTCAAAATTAAAATGATTTTTTTCCCAGTGATGAGCTAAGTGTCCTGTTAGAGCAATTATCGTCCTAGAAACAAAAAGTATTAATCATTGCATGCGGAAGAGCAAAAACGGGATGCGAAGTTGTTAACTCGTTTCGCCGCGGCGCGTTTATGTGCATGTGTGCAGATGTCTGTGTGTCCGTTAGTGTATAAGTGAATGCTGGAAATGTTTGCAGTTCATAGCCAGCAGGAGCAGAATAACAAGTGCAAGTATAGTTTCGTACTGCAAATGTCATCCAAGTGTGTCACTTGTATTCGGCTTCCTTCCTGTGTTGTGAGTGCTGCAATTTACTTAAATTGAGATGATAGCGAATGCGAGTTTATGAAAAACAAGTGCTAAAACGGAAAGCAGAGAGTAAGGTAGAAGTAGAAGGCGTCCGCGACTGATTGTTCAAATTTGCTCGTGCGTCTGTCCCGTGGGACGCACAAAAATCAGAGTCCTTCGAAAACCGGAAAGCGAATGCAAAACGAGCGATAATTATGGGATTAATCACCACGCCGACAGGGACGAGTAGTGGGAGTTCGCAGGGCACAAGGAGTAGCGCCCGGAGACCACCCGCAATCATGCAGCCATTAGCCGGAGTGCTGTTGGTGGCAATGGTGTACTTTGGCCACATGCAAACATCGGTTCTGGCCAACGCACAACCACCGACCGAGAAGATCCCATTAGGTAAGTGAAGCATCCTTTGTCGTGTCGGTCGATTAGTATTATTTTCCTCCAATGTCCAATCGGGCAGTTGGGTTGCCCGAAAGTCCTGAAGCCATTTGCCAAGAAACATCGAGAAAGACAAGAAAACCAGCCTATCTCAACAAAGCCTTGGACCGGAGCGGATTGGCAAACTGATCTGTCAACTGATTTGTCCAAATGGCGAATGACTAGCGTACGATTTTCCTTGCCCAAAGTAACGACATAATACCGTCCCTAAGATTCACTGTGGTGGAACCAAAGTCCAAGGATTTCTATTCTTCTTTTCTGATAGCAATCGAGATCGCCTTCGTAGAGCTTCAGGGGTTGCTTTTTTTTCAAAGTTCTTCTAATAGAGGGTAGAAATGAAGCCCCGTGGGATAGGAACAGTGAACGAAAATCTTATATCACTCGCAGTCCGTATTTTTGGGCTCACTAAAAAACTCACAAGCTAGCTTTCCTCTCACTAGCTCCGTCCTTTGCTACCGAGAAAGCATGTTTGCATGCGTCACAATTTGAGCTTTTGATCCCTTATTTTTCGTTTCATTTGTTCTGTCGATTCGCAATAGGAGTACATGAGAAACGTGAACGACAAGCGAAATTCAAATCGTCCCAAATCGTCAAATTCAAATTTCATTCAAATCGTCCCAAATATTCGAAATACGTCACTTCAACTATATATGGAACAACATCAATATCTATATTCTAATTTTTACCAAACTACCACTTCGAAGATTACTTCTACATTACGGAAGCGCAAACTATGCGTAAAATATTTTCGATAAGTTGCTGCATTCGAATTCTGGTAGACCTTAGCATTGTTCGACTAGTGAATAGTGCCATAGTTTCCTTCACATCGGTAAGTTAAGCTTCCATTCCGTCTTCCCTTGATGACAATTGGAATGGCCCAGTTTGCCACACAATGAAAAACTGGCGATGGCGGAGACGACGATGATGGATATGATGATGATGAGAGTTTTCTTTGGACGAGATCTGTAACGTTTCAAGCGATGAATAAAAAAATTGTCACTAGGTGAATCGATAAGCCATGTTCGACTTTTTCGCTTGGAAGGAAAACTCTGGTTTTTAGTCCCTTCATCATCCTTAATATTTTATGCAACTACTTGTTCAACTAAGTGATATAAGTTAGATATACATGATTTATCAGGCGCAAAAGTGTAGAAAATTTAAATAAAACATTTTCTTTTGTGTTAAAATTTTGTGTAGTTTACGGCTAGGAAAAAAAGTTCCGAACGGAACAGTGTTACGTTATGGTGCATAAACGAATGTAAAATTTGCAACTACTTAGCGTTATATTCCTTATCGACTGTTCTACAAACAGGAAGATAAATGCATTCAAGATTTCACCGATTCTGTAAGCTCTGAGTTTTGAGTACTTTTTACCCAGCGACCAATTTGTTCAGAGTGAGTTGTCATTCAAAATGGAGACGCCTGGTACTTCACGAGCACTATCAAAGCATGGAGGAGTCATATATCAAAGTGATTTGAAACTTCCCTTATTAGTCGCTTTACTTGATATTTATTCACAATTAGCACAATATGGTTTGTCAACCACTTCGATAGGTACATGTTGGAAATGTTTCCTAATGAGAATGAAATTACCCTCGAATGAACTTACCCCTTGTGCTGGTTTCATTGTGAGTGATAGGTTTTATTGTGCGCAATAAATGGTCCGTTAGAGCAGGGAGCCATTTTCAGCCATCGGCGCAGCAAAAAAGGGTCATATAAAGCAAGCGTGCGAACGGAAGCAACGATACTTTCAACCGTTAAAAGAGCTTCTTTTTTAGTTTTCCGTATTTGGCTTTCTGTATCGATCAACGATTCATCACTCGGCAATTCGCCATAGACGCAGTTGGTTTTTGCCCTCCAATGTTCAAGGATTTCCTCGTCATCGTCACATCAGTATTCGAAGCGAGTATTTTTTCATCCCGACGCTAACCAGACTTTTGACCAATTTCCAAAAGCGTTTTTGCACCTTTCACTCCGAGTACAGAGCATGCTTTAGGAGGTTCGTCTACGAAGGGAAGAAAATGTGCGTGTGTGTATTTTTTCTGTGCAGTCTAAATCTCGTGCTGCTGAATAGAACGGGTCTAGATCAACTGCATGTTGATTGCGAGCTACATTCTTGAAAATTCTACAAAAAAATAAATGATGCTATACGTGCCACCTTATCCTGCTTTAGATTGAGATTCTTCAATGTCAAATCAATGCTACTTTTCTATCCACTTTTGCACAGATGTCGTCTGACTGACTTTTATTCGTCGGCAAGCTTCCGGTATTGTTTTTGTACCTGCTTGCACTTCATTCTAATTGCGAACAGGCTTATTCCTACTAGTGTGCTTCGACGAGTCGTGAAACCGAGTGGAAAACGCATGATGAACTTTCGAAAGGAGGTCCAAAACCAACGTCCTTCTGTTAGTTGAAATGCGCATCTACTTTGAGCCTCGTGGTTATGACTCGATGCATGCATGTTGCACACGTGACTGACCGTTTGGAAAATTTCGTACGATTATGAAATATGGCTATTTTTCCATCAAAAACATTTAGATCATATTAACAAACATAATAACACGATAGGTTATATTTCTAAAGTGTTTATTGTATCATACATGGTATTTGAAAGTAGCTGATTGATAATTTAAGTTGCACTTATTTGACATCACTCAAGATTTCTTTTTCCATGCGAGTTTTCAGTAATGATAAATTGAATTATACTTCTAAAGTATTTATTATACCATATAAGGTATTTTAAAGCAGCTAGTTACTAATTTAAGATGCATAAACTTGTCATTACTTAAGAGTTCAATTTCAATTTGACTTTTCTGCAATTATAAATTATCTTTATACCAGGTGTATAAGTTGAAAATGTCCGGTTGAAGTATTTGTCATTTTTTGCCGGTTAATACTCATTGGATCAATTTGAATGGTATGTCATTTTTTTCGTATATCATTAGACTTCAACATATATCAGTTTTATTCGGCCAAAAACGAAGTATCTTTATAGTGTATCATATACAATATGTCGAGTTTCGTTCCAAATTACGAGCATTTGCGGCGTGCGCTGGTTTTGTTTGTTTCATTTGAAGAAAAAAGCTGTCGCAGCAAATTGTTTGCTGTTGGAAGATTATGGTATACATGCTCCATCTGTGAAAATATATGACAAGTGGTTTCGGCAATTTGAGAGTGGTGATTTTGATCTCAAGGGCAAGGACCATCCAGGTGCAACGAAAAAGCTTGATTTCGTTGAATTGCAAGAGCTGTTGAGAGCAAAACCTACCCAAATTAAACAAAAGTTGGAGGAAGCATTAAATGGGATGCAATTTGCGACATGTAATCGTTTAAAATCCGTGCGCAAGATCCAGAAGCTTGAAAAATGGATCGGAAGACAAAAAAAGTGGTATTGCAACATGAGAATGCACTGGCGCGCAAGGTCAAAATCGTAGAGGAGATCACCAAAAACCTCAATTGAAGGATTTTATCACACCCGCTATACTCTCCAAACTTGTCTCCTTTGTATTATCACAATTTTGCTTCTATGGACCATGTACTTTCCGAGTACATGTTTTCATCGTAGCCCAAAAAGTTTTATTGAAATGGGATTTAAAATATGCCGTAGAGATTCGAGAAATGTATAGAAACAAACGAGTATTATTTTGAATAAATAATATTTTATAGGTTTCCAGGAAACCGTATGTTACTTTCCTCAAAAAACCGGATATTTTCAACTTATACATCTGGTAAATAAATACAAGATGAGCGGAAAAATCATTGAAATATTTTATAAACTTTGTTCAGTACATAAAAAAATGAAATGTATTTGCTCTTGATTCTCTATTAAGTCAAAAAATGATATGCATTTGCTCCCGATTCTCATTTAAGCCAATAATATATTTAGATTTTTTTTATGATCCAGGATGGTTATTTGCAATATATTTTTACTCTCTCATAAAATTGTCTTTGCAGTTAAGAACTCGCATTTTATCTGTATCTCCAAAATATGTCTGATCTCCTCTGGATGTAGCAGATAGAAGATGTAAAATTTTCAACGAGTTTTTCCTCCCCCTTCCCTAAAACAAGCCAAAACTCCCATAGTGAACTGAAATTCCATCCTAAGATAAAAGAGCTTTTTTTCTCAAAACTCATGGCACTAAAAGCCAATCAATAAGATTAAAAACGCAAATTTTCCCTCAAGTCATTTCACTCAAGTGTCGGTCGAATCAATGAACAAAAGAAAACTTTAAAGACAAGGTCAAAGCAGACAAAGGTCGATTCACGTTGCTGTAAACATTATCGTAGGTTCAAAATCAATCCTAAGCCGCTATTTGGGTAATGAATGGCAAAAAACCACAAATCGAGCGAAAGAGTGAAAAAAATTAAAAAGTTTGCATTATTATAGGCGAGTGGAATCAAATGAAAGAAAATGAGTTTCTGGATAACGGAAGGACCAGGTCGTCTAAGGATTAATTGGAAAGAAATATAATAACTAAAGAAAAACAAAAATTTAATGGTAAAGAACCGTAAGATAGCCAGAAACAGTTTCCAATTTTGGAAAAATATGTTTAAACGTTAAAAGGAGATGTTTATATATTCTTTACATGGTGCCTCTGTCAGGCATACCCAGATTTAGTTGCTCTACAAATATAGCGGAAATCATCTTATATGTGACAGAACAGTTTGCACTGAGTTTCGTTAATTATCGTTGATTGCCAGGAAATTCTGGAAGCCTACCAATGCTTTCATCCTGCTATGAATAGCAGTAAGCACCGGAAATTTGATTGAATCCAACATCTTGATGTGATTAAAAACTTCCTCGCTTCTTTAGAACTTATATCAAAAGAAACTGAAATGGTACTGCCTCTCAGGAAATTCTTGAGATACGACTGTGTAAGTTTTCACGTGCATGTGTATGTTTATCACGGCTCATGCTGGCGTTGGAAAGGATGCCAAGAATGTCGAATTGATTGTTTATAATTAATTTTCAAGCCTTTCTTGACGCTCGTACAACAGCAAACTGATGCCTCCGGTGTAATTTACATACGCAAACTGAAGGCAAATCCTCATTTAAAAGAAAGCAACAAATGTTGTCAGTCTAATTACATCCGTTTTGAAACAAACTCTTTCTACAGCTATACTAAAGATATGCTCATCCTGTTGTTCTCATCCATGAAATAGTGAATGTTTATTAAGTCAGTTTTAGAACACTTGCTGGATAGTGATTAAATCAAATGTACCAACACAAAATGTACAAAATCAGATTCAGACTCGCTGTTTGAGATTGCAATAAATTATATTTATATTTCTTGTCACTTACATCCAGAACTTTTTCAAATCCTTAAGCTTAAGTTACAGTGACCGGTCAGACTAAGTGCCCACCTCTTTTTTTTTAAATTTCGCTCAACAATTTTTTCTTAATCGAAGTTAATAAACTGAAAATAATTTTTGTATCATGTTTTACATATTCTTTATGACAAGCATTTATTAAATAGAGAAAAAACACACATTTAAATTTTGAGAAAAAATTATTAAAATATATTTAAAAAAAACCCATGTTCTCAATGGGGTTTGGATCCGAGGTCATTCAAAACAAATTGTTTATTTACTAAAACGTAAAAAGTAGTTTACAACAACGTTCCTATTTTGTATGAATTTGTATATTTATCTCTATTTAAAATGATAATATGCAAACGAATAGCGCCTGCAATTTGTTTGATAGAGAAATTTTTCATTTTGAAGGCCCTTACCATAAAATGAATAGTTGTGGCTGCCTTTGTAATAAGAGTTCCAACACAATGCATTTTTTTTTTTGGTTGGTGGGTTTCAAGTTCCAAAAATACAAGCATTTGAATGACATCAGCTAGGACGTCACAATTTTTTCTTTCCTCCTCTTTCCCTTCACATTCGCGTTGTTTTACATTTACATTTTAATTTACGTGTATTGGATAAATATATATTCTAAATAAAAATGTAGAATATTTACCAACTCAACCATTCTATACACCATACACTTACTCGGAACTCGGAGAACTTACTCGGTGTGACTTTCAGGAGCCTTCTAGGGACAGTTTTTATTGCAAACCGCTTTGCGGAACTGAGAGCCGAAACTTTCCAGCAGTTGAAAGTGCTTATTTACATTATACACCACAACCCACCACTGCACAATCTCTTTGCACAACTACAGATTTGTAATACTTCTAGCCAAACAATATAAAGATTCCTCTTCTGCTTGTTGAGTTTTGAGTCAGGAAAAAGTAAAGGCGATCAAAAACTGCCACAAATAAGTGGCTTCATCCGCGCAGGAACCGTTGTCCGTGCCAAGATAATCGGCCGAGGCGGTAGATAAGAAAAACTCCCCCGGAAATTTGTTCCCGCTCAAACGGAGTAAAAAACTGTGCAGAGCGGTGATAGGACAGGCACCAGAATTCTAAAAGGCTAAGTTTTAAAAACGATTTAAGCTGTGTGACCTACAGTGTAAAAAGCCATCATGAGAAAAACGGACGTCCTCAAACAACCTAGGAATATCCAACGGAGATCAGTGGATACAAGAAGCTGTGGAAAAGCATAGACATTCACACGCAGAAATTGTAGATTGTGTAGAGATAAATATCTCACTAATTAAGATAACAAATTGAAGCTGACGTTAGCAGCCTTCGGTTTATCTAAGTTTTATAACAAATGTTTATGTAGAGCCTGATAGATGAATACGTCGAACTCCATACCTATGGCACTTTCCCGGTGTTTTCAAGGCCGAAAGAGCTATTTCCACCAGATAATTGTTTGTATACAGTAAAGAAACACTAGTCGTAAAGACCACATTTTTTGTGGTTCAGAGAAATAGTTGTTAAGAATTTTTTATAAATATATACGATTTGTATAAAAACTATGTATAACAGTGATTGTGTTCTAACTCCTCCTGAGCGGGAGAACCAGTTCGCTTCTTGCACACATATTTACATATTAGGCATGAGAATGAACCTTATATCGTATCTGGAGACTAAATTATTTTTTACTTACTTTTTTAATTACTTTCTTATTTCAAACGTTGTTTTCTTAATTTGTATTTATCAACGACCGCACAATGGAAAATGTTCCTTTATTTCTTGTATTCAAAACCCCTTAAATATTGAACGCACCTTGTGGAAGTGTGCTCTATGTGTGGAAACACATGAATATCAAGCATAAACACAAGTCGATGATACAAAACTTTTGTGAACTGCCCGCAGTTAATGTTGAAGGATTTGTTTACATTGCTTCTCTGGGATGAACGTGATTTATGCTACGATAATCGGCTTAATTTTTTCTCACTTAGTGCACACTTCAATCCCTGATTCATTCCACTCGCTCAGTCTACCATGTAACCATCTGCACTTCACATTTCCTACTTCCCGCAAATTCTGCATCATACGATTCGGAAGCTAGCATAAAATGGGCCACAGAATACACAGCGAACTCGTAGTGAGCTTTTATTTGCACATTACAACTCGCATGGATCTCGAGAGGAAAGTCTACAGATAGATCATCATGCTTTCCACTCGCTTGGAAGCTATGCGCCAATCTATTATTTGGAATAATCTCCACTTTTGGATTTCTTTTCAACCATGTTTGTTGCAGTTGATATGAATCACGGATGCGTCACTTTTTGGAAACATTTGATGTGGTCTGTTACTTATTATACTTGTTCTTTATCTTCATCTTCATCTTCTTTATTCTTCATCTTTAAACAATACTCCACGAGCATAAGCATGTTTATAAATTGTTTAGGCATATGATAGAGAAAAAGCATATAAAGGCATGTAACAAACTGGTGCAAATGTTTATATGGTTCCTAACATTTCTTTGACTTGTTAATACATTGTGACCCATAGATTTGCACAAGCAGCATGGCCATGAATAATGGAGGGTATTGATAAACTTCTAATCTCGATGAAAGTCAAATCCACTACCCATAACGTTTCTTCCTCAAAAATATTTTAATCCTCGTGTTAGCTAACATCCATCAATCTTGCAATAACCGTAGCCGTAACGTGATTAACGATACCATAAAATTGTTTATGAATACACTTTTACTCTGGAAAAAAAACCGACAGGACGAAATGTCCCTACCCAAAAGTAAAATCCGTGATCTCGATTCCCATGGATAGCATGGAGGACCACACGGATATGCACGAAAATAAATAATTCAATATAGGAAGCGTCCAATTGTTCGCGCTTCCCGGGAAAGCGTATGCTTGGAAAGAGGAAAAAATATTCAAATATCGGGCTTGTCGTTACATGTCAGCAGAAAAAAAGGAAATCAACGACCCAGGCGTCACGTTCACAATCGGTTTCCAATCGTTTGAAGATCGACGAAAATGGTGGAGTAAAATAATGCGCAAAGTACCCCGCGGCGCACAATTTATCGCCCCCTTCGTAGCATTCTTCCTCTCTATTTTTTTATCGAACGGTTAAGATGGATGTCCTATCTGAACCCATAGGTGTTGAACTTGTTTTTATATCTTTGCATCATGAACGGAGCAAAAATTTCCATTTAAGCGATTTTTATCACGCCCCAGTGACAAACATCAATCAATTTTGATCAAGTTTAACGCCGATAAACGGTAAGGTTGGTCGCCTTTTTCGTGCGGTTGTCATTATTTGTTTTTCTTTTTTGCCTTCTACCTTATCGCTTTCCTCATGTGTAGCTTCATTTGTTTATGGGCCTTTGGTTAAGCTTTTGCATTGGTTTAGAATTTTAAACAAGGTTTTACAAACAATTCTGGTGTACATTGGTGGTGCCTCAACCTAAAGTAAAAAAAGTTTGTCTTGCCATTTATGCATATTGTTGTTGTTTCCTGAGTAATAAAAGCCTTTTAAAATAGAAGAATTTGTTCTGCTTGAATCGATAGCCGTCTTGTGGATCTTGATCAACAGTGTGCTAACAACCGAAGGAATTCCAATGTATTGTGACGACAGTTATTTTTTGTTCTCCATATTATGGTGTTTGTAGGATTTGCATTGCCTGGAAATGTTCCAGAGCTCACCGATCAAGGCGAAGATACTTTTTACGAACGATTTAACAAATGAAATGGTCAGCAACATTTATCGAATCCTTCGAATCAAAGTAACTGTTCGCTTCTCATTTTCTTCATTGGAATCGACGGCTTCGCTATCAGTAAAAGGAACAGTATATGTTATATGTACTGTGTAAGCTACCACGGGTGATGAATATGATATATTAAGCTATGCGTTTTATTGTTATGCAGCAAAAAGCTTGAATTATGAAGAGAGCAGCCAGTTTTGCATGAGTAGCAAAAACATGTCCAACTCTAAATAAAACACATAACGAAGATTTTTTGGTCGACATGTTTGTTCTTGGACGCTGCAAAAAGTGGGTCTCTTGCAAACACTGATAATTAATATGATACATGGAAAGTCATGGCTTAATTGAGCCTTGAAACCAAATAATAATTCCGATGGTTTAACCTTTTTTGACAAATATTTGGATATTTTTTTAAATTTTGAACAACGTTCTTATTGTGTTAAAAATTGTATCAGGTTGTTCACATCTATCTGCATTTGAACATTCCCGAACCACCGTGCTTGACTGATAAATTAATTACGTTTTGTGCTCTTCACGGCAGAAAAAGTCCCATTCGGAACACATTGTCGTATGATCGAATTGAGCCAAAAAGTTGATCCCTCAATATCAATCTTCGAAATGCGTTCTCCGTTCGCAAGACTCGAACGAGTACCACACCGCGGTTGGAGCTGTACGTGATGAAAAATAACGCCACCGTACCGTGCACATTCCACAAATTACCGATCGATCAGCGCAATTGACTCAATTAAATTTTCACCACCATCGAATCGACATAAAAGTGCCTCGATGCGGATATCAGCGAGAGGAATGTTCAATGCCGGGGTCAGAATGATGAGATTTGCCAAACCGTACATCCAATCCGCGTGCCTTTGACGTGAACCTCAGTCGGCGCGATAACGGAATGAGTGTAGGAAGTTCCGGTGGCGGAAAAGGGGAGGCTCCATGAAAATCAGTCTTCTGAAAGACTGAATCCAGTGGGGCCAAAAACTGATTCCTTCGGAGCAATTTTATCAACATTCATCGTACTTCCTTCTTGAGATTCGAGGCGGTATAAAGTTCTCAACATGGAGCGATTTATTTTATGATTGTTTATATTCTGTTTAATCGTCGAGCTGCATTCGAACCGCTTGATATCGTTTCACTCCCTAGCCATTGATCGAGCTGCTGCCGGATTTTGTTGAATGCTGTCGGAAATCTTTAACAAACCAGCAAACATTCGTTTTCGTCTCACTCATTTCCAACATTTTCAAAGACAACAGACTTTTTCCATTTTGCGTTGTAGAAATTTAAAAACCCCGCCTCCAATTCAGCAGATATAGGCTCGGAGACATTTATAAATAAAAGTTCCGGAGTGGCGAAGTTGAAAACTTTCTCAAATGCTGCGAGGCAACGACAACCTTGCGGCGATCGTGAAATTGATTTCACTCCACCCACCGAAACAAACACAACAAGCTATTCGACAAGCGATCTGCGTAGATTTGTAAAAATGCCTTCTTCCGGCGGAACAATCGTAAGAAACGGCCTGCACTTCAACGAAAGCGAGCCGAAAAAACTAATCGTTCAACTTTTGATCGCTTTTATTTTTCCAATTAATGTCTTGCATATTTCTGAGGACTGTTAAGATGTTTTCGGGTTTGCTTATTCTTGTTCATTTTCTGCACAATTATCCTTGTACCATCAGGAATGTTGGGTATTAAAACAAAGCAGAAAAGAACATTATTTTGCATGATTATTAAATTACGCAAGGCTGCAAACATCTTGTTTTATTCGTATGTGTAAACATAGTTTTCAACTAATACCTATTTTACAAACAGTAGAATCTTTATCTTTATTTCAAAGAGCCATAATTATGATAAAATTTCGTTTGTTTACCGGCTGCTAGGAAGGCCGAATGAATTGAAATAAACACACTACGTTGTCGAATTCGTATCCTTTATTATTTAAGTACGGACGCATTGCCTTTGCTCCTGGGTATAATTTCAAATCTGCTTCTCTATTTCTCAATCGTACTTTAAGAGTATCAATCCTGTTTCAATTAAAAATAACAACATTACAACTGATTGTAAAGTCCAAAAACCCTAATTGACGATTCAATACAATGAAAAACAAAAAAAACTAACATAGCTTGAAGTATGCTCTTATAATATCCTTCTGCTGCGCAGGAGAAATAAATTTGCTACAAATCAAACAGTAGCTAAAGCATCACATATTCCGTCCCATCTTTGCCGATACCATGAACCTGCAAGAGTCGCTTCCCACTTCGCTATCGCTGTCGGGGTCACCGGCACGAACGTCTTTGGATCGATTTCCACCTCCAATCAAACGCCCACCACGCAGGAAAACCACGCTAAGCAAATTATCCTTCATTAATCATTCCGAATCGACTGATCGACGGCATAGCCGGTCCCACATGTTGTGTTTCGGATAAACACAGTTTTCGGTAGCCCCCCCACCCCGTCAGTCATGTAAACCTGCTCCCTCGCATCAATGGGTTCCGGAGCTTCGTCACAATACTACAGTTCGAAAAGCTACCGCCACTGAGATCATCGTCACTACCATTATCGTCAGCAGCTGACCGGTGTGCGAGCGTTCGAGCGTATGGACTTAATTAAATATCATCAATCTAAATTAGGATCTACTGAGTATTTTTTTTAAATATTGCCTTCGAGTAAGCACAGCTAGGCTAACGACGCTTGCACACATTTTGTCGCCAAGGGTTCAAAGGAGTCAGTGAAAACACTACTCGAAAAAGAAACAAACTATGTGCTTTGGTTAAGCTTCCATTTGCATAGTGAGAGCGATTCCACACTCCCTCGTCCTACTTTACAGTTGCACAAGCCTGCTTTTTTGTTTTTAGCAAAACCTCCCTCAAACCCCCTTCCAATGGAACCGTCAGCAGGAGTCGGGTACGTGCTGTTGTTGATGAAGCAAGCTCGCGAATTTCGCCCACGACGACGAATGACTCGCCTAAATATTTCATGAGCCTCCGGTGTCCACCAAACGCTTGGGCGCTCTCTCAACAAATCACCTTCAATTAGATGACGCCATCCAGTTTGGTCACGGGCTGGCTGGTCCCGGGCCACCGGCCATTCTGCGCTCTGAACCGGGCACATCCGGGGAAACATAATCGAATAATGTTGCCAACGAACGGAAGGTGAAATTGGATGAAATGTTGGCCTTTTAGAACACCGGCGATTCGTAAGGCATTTGGCGTTTTCCAGTGGCCAATATTCACCGAATGAAGCGCATCGATCCAGATAGAGTCCAATTTTGTGATGTCGCACAAATTAGGTTTTGTCCAGAGAATACGCTTTGTGTGTTCGTATGCTTTGTTTCCTATCGCGAGCTATGAAGCTTCAAAACTGGAAAAAAACTTATTAATTAAAAAAGCGCTAAGTAGGAGTCTAATGATGCTGCTTTTTAAGTCGACTTAATTCATTCTATCTCTGAGGTAGGAATATTTGTGCTTCTCATTCAACTTCTATTTTGTTCAAGAAATATGTGAATCCTAGCAAAAACTTTTTAACCTTTAAATCATATATGAAAACATATATATTATTGATATTTACAAATACATGAATTGAAAACAAATAAAAGTCTCCTATTTCGAGCATTGATCCGAACTGATGAAAATATTTGTCAAACAGTTCACATTAAAAGACAACCATCAGCGGGTAAACGGTATTTCCTTACTGTTCATTGAATAACATTTTCCCTGTGAAAGACGATTTTGTGTTTCTCAACTATTTTTTTTCGATGTAGAGAAGGTACGTTTAGCACATTCAAACAATTTTACCTATACCTCAAATGGACACAACCTCATTGGCTAGATATATGTTGGCCATCAGAATTGGTGCATCTACTGTTGGTGATTTTAAAAAGGACGAATACTGCTACCCTAATGATCCGCTTGTTTTGAAAAGGAAAATCTTTAAGAAAATACATTTATCTTAGGTCAAAATTCAGCCTGATGAATGTTAATGAGCTTATGTACTGAAAGTTTAGCAGTCAATATCTTGCTCTCTTTTACAAATAACTGTGAAAAGTACATTCGATTGCCGTATTGATCATTATAATCTAGGAGAAGGAATTTATAATAAATTGAACAATGAAATTGATTTGTTTTTAAGTCCAAACCTTTAAAGCCTCTAAGATAGGTTTTCATGGCTTTAAATTTAATCGTTTACTAATAAAGTCACATTTAAAAAAACCAAAATTTATTCAAAGCTCCTTATTAAGCCGGTACATGGGTGGTCGTAAATTACGAGCTGTTACGTTCTAATCGATTTTACTCATTCTATAAATACTCACCACCACCCACAAGCTTGGTTGGGCACGACACAAAATGTTTGACTAACTAAAAGGTCCTTAAGAGCTCCAGCTCGAGTAGAAGCCAGAGCTAAGTAAAACAGTCCAGGACATGAGAGCCGAAAGTCTGTGAGGAAATAATACTCACCCGGTCAATGTTCGTCCCATTAACGGACGCTGTTGAACGAAGGACGAAACGAGAACGATGTTTACTATAGCAGTCGGTTTCGTGTTTTCTGCTGGTGGTAATTGTAAAATTAATTGTTATTCTGCTAACTGCTGCTTAAGCCCCCCATTTTGTTTACATTCAACCCTTAATAAAAGGTTTATCACTCTAATTCCGTAACAAATACAGACTGGCAAATGAAGCTGTATTGCTAGCGGAAAATACAAAGCCCTTGGATCGGACGGCAGTTCGAAATTATTCGAATGATAATGGTAATGGTTTAGGTATTTAACTGTTTGCACTCAACTCAGCTCCTGCTCGCCTCTTTTAGCTCGCCAAGAATATCCAATTATCATCAGCATGGTCTGTACAGTGGTAATTATCTTGGAGTGAACTCATACCGAATGATGCTACTGAAGAATATTTACGAAAATTCACCCACGAAGTTCACTGTGTATTAACCGCATCGAAGAAAGTTTACATGAATTGTTAAGGAAATCAGGTCGTAGAATATTATGCTGCTGATCAAAAAAAAAATAAATAAATAAATAACTAACTGAAACTACTTTGTTATGTTTTTTCGTTAGGATAAGAAACCATCATTTCGAAGGACTTGTAGCAAAATAATGGAAGATTTTGATTTTATGCGTTGTTGGACACTCAGAGAACAGGAAGCACTTCGTCGTCACCGCCGATAGTAACATATTTGATTGCTCATTGGAAGTGTATCATCACCACTGTGTGCTATTCATAATTCAGAAGTCAATAAAAGATTCCGTAGTGGCATGGAGTGCTAACCTGAATTTCATCGTCTTCGTGCTCCCGCATCGGATGTCCTACTCGTCGGCAGCATCTCATCAAAGTCAATCGAACCAAGCCAACCCGCTACATGCATACATTAATTAAATTCTTCTCACGGTGCGCAATAATCGAGTAGTATTAGCACTTAATGGTGGCTTAATTGCGAAATTATTATTCGGCGCCTACACACTTAGCGAACCTGTTTAAATTTTCATAACCAATGCTCGGTTTTTTGGGTTTTCATGGAAATCGCTTACCATCCTGTTCAGGGCTGCCTTTTCAGCTTGATCGTATTTTGCCTGACTTTTCAATGCCCTCACGCGCGTTCTCCGTCATCTCTCGACGGTCTTCGGATGGATGGTGATGGCTTTTGCAAAATTCATCATTCAAAAGCGTCCACCAGCACCGAACAAGAAGACACTTTACGCTCTCGAGCCGAATCGATGCACGGATAGCAGAATTCTTTGGTCGCGGCTCGGAGCGGGATGAAATTTTAATTAATTTTTATCCGTTCCATGAATAGATCGTTTTAAAGCAAGCGATAAGCAAGCTGTGGTATTTTTTTATGTTTTCCTCCCCACGCGTTCTCGTTCCCACAAAAGGAGGGAAGACAATAGTGTAGTCCCATGCTTTGGCGAGGTCCCAACATTCCTGATGGTTGTGTTTTGTTCGAGTGATTTTTTTATTTGAATACCCATCGTTTCGCCAACAGGCCACACATAATCCCAATTTTTCGCCGTTAGCACAACTTTAACTGAGCCGAGTGCTTCAATGCCGTGAATTTTAATTTCGGTCCCAAAATTTGCACAATGCGAATAAATCTTCTCTTCGCACCCTAGGCCTGAAGAACCCCTAGGCACCAAGGAAGTGACCTTAAGGATCCTGGTCCTGCCGCCTGGCCGCCGTAGAACGGAAGATTAAACGAACGTACTTAGCATATTTTGAAAGCTAATCAATTAACCAAACAGAGCAGCTTTTCAGCGTCACGGTTTTCCGGGTGATGACCGTTCAGTCCATCAAAACACCGGTGTCTATTCAAGGTGTTGTTGGAGCTACACGATAAGCAGTACCCTCGACACTGCCGAGTGAAACCAGTTTACTTCTTTGATGAAGTTATAATTAACTTTCGAGGGGCGTATAACTCATGGTGTCGGGGTTTGAATCTGATTGGCCACATGTGTCCTTTTGAGTGAAGCTCGAATTTGTAACTAGTTTGCAGTCAGAAGGTGTCCCATTATTGATATTAATCACGTTGTGAATATCAAGTAATTCAGCCTTTGAGCGGATCGCCCCGAGCTGAATGAAGCGGAATTGACCGATTAATCACAAGTATAAATAATTGATGAAGTGTTCAAAATGAGTTGTGTTGAAAACCTGCAGCAGTATTCTGCACGGCAATACTTAAAACCTCGCTTAAAAGCATTCCAGGTACATCATTAAACGTGTCACAAAGTAGTATAACATAGCGGGTCACTCATAAACCTAACTGTAAAACAAAACAGTAAAAATATGGCTTAGCTTTTCACAAATCGTATCACCATTTCTGCTAGGGGTTGTTTCATGCAACAATTTAGGATGGGTACAAACACCGTTTGTACCGGATCAACTAGAAGTTAACTGTGTTCCAGTCAACATATTGTTTATTTCCCTCCTTCCACTGACATACTCTCGTCCTGGAAACTCCTACCTTACCTTTTAGGTTGTAGAAATCATACTCAAAATGAAGTCGGGAAATAAAATACGGTACGAATCAACGCGTGGCGTAAACAAGGTATACCGTGTGGTTCGTTAGTCACGCAACAATGTACATCACCTTCGGATGAACGATTGTGACAATAAGCATCGGTCTGGATGGAACCTCTACTTACCCAAAAACCGTTCCCTTTTCACTCCTCCAACCAGCCCTCTTTACATCCAAGAAGAAAAAGCAATCCTGGGCTGCACCTCAAATCATTGTCCGGAAATTGTTTTCTGAGCAGTTGAGCTGAGCCGATTTTCCGTTGTGAAATGTGCGTGGCGTGGTTTTTGTAATTTCCTTTTGTTTATCATCTCCGTTCCAGTAGCACCGGTTTCGGTCGTAGCGTGGCCGAAGCTGAAAAAAACGAAATGGCAAATCAAATGACGTTTAAAAGGTACTTTTTTCACCGACGAATTGCCAACATTTTGCGTCCCATGCAAAGCAGATTGGAATGGAAATGAGTTCGCTGATGAATGAAATCGTGGTTGGCCACGTTTGGGAATCCTGGCTCGGCTTCCGACCGTTTTCAAGCGCGGAGGCAGATGTGGTCTTTGGGGCGGAAACCGGCATCAAATTAGCTGTCGGTCCAATTTGTGTCCCCGGTTAAGCTGGCGGATGATGTTCTGTTGTTACGTTACTATCGCTTCTTTTGCCGCTAGCCGGCTGGAGGAGCAATTTCATTTCCACCAGTTAACCACAAATAGCTTATGATCTTTCGTTACCGGTAAATGATTGTCTGACGGCTTCATTTTTACCATCTTCCGTTCAATTAGAGTATTGTTTGTATGTTTGCAGATTTCGTATTCCCATTTTCCCCACTAATGATCGTTTTCTCGTTGTTTTTTTTCTGATTTCAGGAGCAATATTCGAGCAAGGCACCGACGAGATCCAGTCGGCGTTCAAGTTTGCGATGCTCAACCACAACCTGAATGTCACCGCGAGACGTTTTGAGTTGCAAGCATATGTCGACGTGATCAACACGGCCGACGCCTTCAAGCTCTCCAGACTGAGTAAGTATTGGATAACGCTCCCGCCGTCAACTGTTAAACGTAAGGCATGAAAAGATTGCTTTAATCCTTTGATTTCCTGTGACAACATTAAAGTAAAGTAGAGTGAGATTTTAATTGGACCCGTAATTACTCATTTCTATTTAACGTATATTTGATCAAGTCTATCTATCCTATCGTACACGAGTCTTTGTAACTGAGTAATATGAATCCAGGCATCAGGACCCTATTTGTCAGTTGTTTTTCTTTTAAAAATGAATTCCTTAACCCGAACCCCGTTGTGCTATTTTAAAAATTGTATTTCAACAGAACTGTGCGCTCGAGAAATTCGTTTACAAAAAAGGAAGGTTAAAATTGATGCTAGGCCTACATTGCAATATTGTTTACGGCTGTGTACTCAATTTAATGACACACTGTATATTTGTTTTGAATGTTTCATCACAAGAAAATTTTATTCATTTTCTTCCGCGCTACGCGTCACACACGCACGCCTGCACGCTCCAACATCAAACGGAATATTATGCCTACCAGGCGCCGTAAAGAAACGAAAAATATCACCCCGGCGTACTTGCAGAGATATTTAAATATTTGCCCTTTGAATCGGAATTTTAGATCAAATTGAAATTGCAGCTGACTCATTTCGTTTTTCTATTGCCAGTCGCGTACAATTTTGGTGAAGAAAAACTTTGAATCAAAATCAACACTGCTATGGAAGTGAACCTCGTGCCCATGTCGAGCTCACTTTAGCGCTGCAAATTGGTCTACTCATTGATGGTTCGACAGCAACATCACCTCGCCGTTGCTTCCATCGCCTCTGCCATTTGATCATACGCTCTTCGCGGCCTTATCCCTTTTGTCTTTGAACTGCTCTTCGGCGGCAGGCGGCAAACAATCAACAGAACTAATTTCATTTGAAGTGTCTGTCTCAAATACACTCTAATGAAAACGCTTTTGCTGTTCTTGGGCAAACTTCGCTGGCAGCTCCTCCCATCAGCATGCATCACATCTTGCTCCCTCGGAGCCGAAGGAGCGAAGCCACGCGCCTCATCACTCTCGAGAGCCCAAACCAGCCGCTAATAAATATAGATATGCGTTTTCTTGCGCTCCAGGCGTGTTAGGTGCGGCGTCTTGCGATACAATAACCCTCCTATGGATCACTTATTTGTTATGTGTCGCTGTGTGTATGTGTGAGCGACAAAGGAAGCGAATTCCACCACCGCACAACGAAGTCGCCTAACAGGCATCTTGTTCCATTACGATGCTGCCGTACAGCAATCCAATTCCAAGCCTTCTGTCTTCCGCTGGATAAATACAACTCCCGCTATGGCAAGGAATTGCCTGTGGACGCCCCGTTCGCCTCAGCCACCCACCCGGGTGCAAGCTGGCGATGAATGGTAGTATCATTTTATGCGCCGAATGTTTGAAGCCGGCTGACAAACAAAACAGTACTAAATAATGGAAGCATTGGTGGCATTCGCAATTTTCCGCTCGGTATTGCGGACGCGAATACAACGAAAAAGGAAACGCTCTGCCACCATTTTTTGCTTACTTTTCTGCTTTCCTTCCCTTCAGAATATTCTTGGGACCGAACGGCTGCCTTTACGGGCGTGCGAGGAAAAACTCCTTCCCTTGTGCACATATTTTGAGCAAATGTTTTGGCTAACGAAGGTGGAAATAAATTGAATTCTTCAGTTTGTGTCTCTTGGGAAGCGTCGTTGGCCCGAGTTGTTAGGCTGAGAGAAAGGAGACCAAAAGTTGAGAAAAAGGTGGCTCCATTCCGGTTCTACGGGAACATGGGAAAAACAACACATACATGCGTACGCCCACATCCCAGCCAATAAAAATATTAGATACAGCACGGTCGAACCCAAGACACCGGTAGATGTTTGCTT
>KE524840.1:799576-817689 GCA_000441895.2 Anopheles sinensis | reverse complement strand
CATCTGCATCATCGTCCATGAAAAAGACCTAAGGAATATTGCCAGACAAGAAGAGTCATCCCGGAGCACGCTAAGCTGCTCAGCGATTTAAAATAACGCATGAAAATAATTACTGAGTTTATTTTCATTGCTTATATTATATTATTTTCTGTTTAACGACTGCCCATTCATCCGTCGGTCGGGATTTTCAACGGAAACCTCACGCGGAGCGCGTAAATCAAAACGGTTGTAAAAATGCTGAAGCAAAGTTCTTACAGAGGATCCGGTTCAGGGAAGGCTGAAGGTTCCAGGGGTTGGGGCATGCATCCGCCCAGTCTTGCTGAACTCGAACAAGTTCCTTTATTCACATTGCTACTGCTCGAATTTGTTTCGTCTAAAGGGGTTATCTTGGAAGCTGATGTCATCCAACGCCAGCCCTTATCCAATGCTCAGATCTTGCTCGTTGTGTTTTGCTTGGTCTCTAATGACCTCGTTGTGTGCTACCCGATTTATATTAGGCTTTTCTTCTCTAGTGAAGTATGAGGCACAATAAGCACAATCTCGATTTGAACAGTTCAGCTCGCCTGGACCATATTAAATCTCATCGTTGTAATATCCCATCTACATGTTTTATAAACCTACTAGGACATCGTTTTGGGGTGTACATTTTGGCATATTGTAGATCATACTGTGCGTTGATAGTGCGTCTTCACTCTGGCTTTGGCATCCAGCATAGGCAGTCACGCCAGTTTAATTAACAACTGTAAGAGGTAAGTGTACTAGCGTTTTGTGTATGCAAGTAACTTAATAAACTGTAATCTTTATCTAGGGTCATATTCTATCCTCTCGTCAAGATGAACAAGCGCCAAAAACCGTCGGTTAACCTAAAGCCGGAAAAGCAAACGGCGGGAAACCAACCATCGTGTATTAAACCTCCTGATGCAAGTGCGAATCAACCCCAAAGTGAGTGTACGACTGGTGTTAATCGATGCTAAGCTCTGTGCTCTAATCCTTTACGCACTTTCTAATCCTTTTCAATTCCGTTCGTTTAGATCTGCAGCCCCGGCGGACCTTCAAGAGGAAGGCTGAAGATGTGGAATGCGCAGTCTGCCTTAGAATGAAGTATGAACTCCGTAAGTAGAGTGTTGTAATCCGACCAAGCGCAGAGTAGAATCAACAATTCCGATTAATCTATTTCCCTGTAGATCGTCACCAAGCCACTCACGGAAGTAACCAGTAATATGGGGTAATCCGTCTGGAGAATCAGGAGAAATAAACATTTCTTACATTTAGAAAATACCTTCTGAACCTGTGGTGATGTTTTTAACTCTGCAAAGTGTCCGAAAAGTATTTTCTTACGTTCGTTGGTACCAAACTGTAAAAAGAGAATTATTGCATGAAAACATATGCAACTGTTACTTTCTGACGGCTTCCTTGAAAGTTTTTTCTTGTTTATTTGCCAGAGCAGAATGCAGCCATCCGTTTTGACATGCAATTTGAAAAAACAGCAGTTTTTCTTATTTACAGTACTATTTTGATTACTTTTCATTTAAATCAATCATAGAGCAAGCTCCAGCTGACACCTCCATTTGCAATATGGGGCTAAGAGGTGATAAAAGACACTGTTCTGATTGGTCAGTCACGGCTTGGCTTTGCTTCTACTAAAATTGTGATAAGATTAGTGATGCCTGACAATGAAAGCTTCCGACTACTTATTGCTACTTTGTAAGTAAGAGCGATTAGTGCTCTTTCTGTTCTTATTCTCCATCTCTACTATGTTCGGATTGTTCGGTTACTTTCATAGAAATAGGAATTGGAGACTTACATTTTTGATATCATTTGATCATTTTCTAAATCGTATCTTTTATTGATTACTTTTTAATTAACCAGTAATTAATGAATCAACGTTAGACAAGTTGGTTTTGCGAATGTCCTCCCTCTTCGCTTGTTGACTGCATCGCCTACGGATGCGCTCCATTTATAGTTGGCCTACTTGGCGTCCATGGACGGGTGACGTCTCTCCCAAAAAAACAGTGCATGTGACAACCATACTGAAAGATCAGAGGATGCGTTGGAATGCAAGCTGATGCTGTAGTGAAGTGTTTGGAGGTACGGACTTACCATGGTGTCGGTCAGAATGATTGGGCATACTGCTGATAGGTCCGGCGTACTCCTGAAAAACTGTTGCTCCTGGTAGCAGGCCGGGCATTCGTGCATCAAAGTCCACGAACAAACGGTGCACAGATAATGAATAAGGCCTATCAAATGGACAGAAAGCGCAAGTTTTTATTTTAATTACTGCACAGCATTTGTAATCCCAACATCACACTTACCGGAACAACGCATTATGGATCTCTGGAATTAGAGGTAAGGTCAAACCTTCCGTTAATACATTTGGCGAAGGGTTGGGAAAGTCACTGAGCTTACCATGTATGGTGTTCCGTTGCCGTAGATTCGGAGTAAAATTGAAAAATTATCGTCCGACATGTTGCGGAAAGCTTGCTTGAGAGCTGTTGTTGGTACGTCTGACTTCACTGAACGATGGCGAAGAAATGATACTCGAGAATACAATCAACGCAAGGCACAAGGTTTCTGTACTGGACACTGAAATGGTCAAACAAAGGAAGCATTCTCCTCTCTTCACGCAAAGATCAGAACCAATCGTAAACTGAAAAATCCTCCGAAGCAGAATTGCAGAATTTTATTACTTCGTTTTAAAATTTATGAGAAGAAGCCGTGAGTGTGAGGAAGAGGGAAAAGGATGGGGATGTGTTTTTATAGATTCCAATCCCCAACTCAGCCACAATTACCAGCTTATAGAGGAAATTATAGAAAATGTGTAAGAACGGGTTTCTCTCTCTTTTCTTCTGCAACTTAGAATGATCATTTACCAACTTATGCTGACTTGACTCCCTCCCTGCCGACAACATTCGCGATTGGACCGGACGGAGGGCAAAAGGTAGGCTATACGACCCTCGATGCTCGGAGCTATGGTTTACGGCCATATGTAATCCCTCGGAACGGGAAACCCTCGGTATTTGGTTATGCTTCTCTTCGTACCATTTACATCGCTCCTCCTTGTTCTCAGCGGCAACATAAGCAGCATAAAACGATCCTCACGCATGGTCGGAGTTTTCCCTTTCCGCTAACCCTTTTTAACATTGGGTTGGACCCGCTGAGAGCAACTGAAGTTACTGCGTTTTTCATGATCCAAAATTTCGGCCTTAAAGTTTGCACTGATGCGAGGAAAAGAGAGTCCTGAAAAATCTTGTTTCGATAGTAATCTTCACATTTTTTGAATATGAATCTGTAAAACATTTGGATAATTTAGTCCCGTAACTTTTGAGAAATTAATGGAATTGCGCCAAGAGAAATGTTCAATGCCTCACATGACCCTTTTCCAGTTCGTCCTTCTGCGCACACGACGTTAAGAAATCAGTGTTCCAAACGCTCCTCATGGCACGTCCGACCTGTTTTCGATGACGGAGATCGAAACTGCTGCGTCGCACAATTGCATCCCTCCGAGTTGACATATTTATGTTTACATAAACATCCATCAGGTCCAACTGCTGGAGGAATTTCACGCCCTCACAGTCGATCGTCCGAAGCGAATGATTCATTCGCCAAGATGGAGCCCTTTCAAATGTAAACTTTTCCCTCATCTCGCTTCTCTGGCATGTTTTTTCAATGGCAGACAACAATGGCTCTCTGTTGTCGCGAAGCTGCTGCCAACACCACGGAAATGAGCAAATCAGCATTAACTGGCGTTCTGTTCCATTCCAACCCTTCTTCTCTTCAGCTGGCAAGCCAGTATTGGGAAGGCAGCCGTATCGTGCGCACTACGTCGCGAATCGCTCCTTGGAAAGTGAATTGAAAAAGTGGAAGTGCAGGCCGATATGACAGATGATACGAAAAGGGACGTGCCGGATCCAATGGATTGCCTCGATTTTCTGCTGAACGATAGAAATCGGCTCTGCGAATGGCCCATTGCCGGTCCAAGAGGTCCTCCGCCGGTCGCTCTGGGGGTAACTGATCCGATTCTGTCCTCGTACTACTATGAGGATAGTCTGCAGGATCTGATCCAGTTACCAGACCCAGAGTTGGAAAACCAAGCCGACTACGATTGTCAGATGGACCGACTCGCCACTTCTTCTCAGCCAGAGTATATCCCGTTTATGGACCTGGATTCAATAGAACTATCACCTTCGTTCGATTGGCCCGCTACATTGTTTCCAGCTGATGTGGAAGATAACGAGAGCAACTTGTTTAATATTCTCAGCGATGTTCCAGCTCATCCTGCGGTGAATTCACCTGATCCATCGTCTTCTCCCGAATGGTATCGGCTGATCACGCCTTCTGCTGTTCCAAGCCACACCAACATCAGTTCTGATGATTATGACAGTGAATTCGCAGTTCAACCGGTGTTGGCTTCACCTGAGACATCATTTTCTTCCGTCTGCTCCGCTACAAAGTCTCCCGCTGGGGTAGAGGTTAACGAGAGCAACTCCCCAAATAATCTCAGCGATGTTGCAGCGCATCTGGTGGGGAGTTCATCTGAGACTTCGTCTTCTTCCGACTGGTACCCGATGCCCGTTGTCGCTATTTTGACCAATACCGAAAGTGGCTCTGATGACAGCGATATCCTTCAACCTATCCTGGACGCATCTGCACCACCGCCACCCTTCAACACATCTCTCACATCGCCCTCCAACGAACCTGCGTATACTGAGCGCAACTCCCCTCAGGAGCTGAATTCACCTGAGACATCGTCTTCTTCTGACTGGCTGCCCGTGTCCACTTATCCGAGCAATTTCGAGACCAGCTCCGATGACAGCGACACCCTTCAACCTGTCCTGGATGCACCTGTACCATCGCCTTCCTCCGACCGAACTCCCACGCCAACCTCCGATGAACCCGGGTACACTGAGGGCGACACCTCTAACGATACCTTCATAGTTATTATTGTAAATATCAACATTAGATTTTAGTGAGGTCGACTGATAACCCCAAAATACTCCTGTTTCTTATAATTCCCGTCATACTCGGACAGGCTGCTTCATCCACGGTTCCAAAGCTCAACTAACTTGTCCTACTTAACACATTTATTTTCCATTTAATATTCAACGTCGCAATAATGATGAAAGTAAACTCATCGGCAACGGGAAACGGTAGGTGAAACAGCGGATTGGATGAGTGTATGATGCGATCCGAGCACCGAGGCATGCGTTGGCAATAAATAGTTAAGATTATTGTAAGACATCATCCCATTTTCTTGTGATTTTCTAGTATCACATGCAAAAAGTCACGACTCGTCGTGTAAACATCCGTCGTGTAAACATCAACGGTTCTCGAAAATTCCCCAAGCAATCGAAGGGTCAAAAGGTCCAAAGGGGATCGATGCATGCCATAAACCTCTGATACAGCTGGAAAATAGGAAACGAGCTTCATGCATGAAACCGAATTGTGCGACGAATCCGAAACATAAACGAGAAAAAGTGCCGAGCTTTTCAAATCTAGTAATCGATGCCACAAGGCAATCAAGTTAATATTTTAATTTAAAAGTTGTGCAGCAAGGTAAGAGTCGAGTCTTAAGGTTAGCATACTAAGTATCTCCTTGGGGCTCCGAGCATTCGAACCCCGTACTTATTGTCCATACATTTTTCTCTTCGCATACACAATACAGCTTTCTTATCGAGCCATTGTGAACATGTCTCAGTTAATTAACTTTCTATATATTTTTCATATATTCGTATCGGTTTTTACAAGCTATAAAAATTGTAGCTTCGTTATTTCCTTCATTGTTCGCATTTCATGAAAGATGTGTTGGTAGATGAGGATGATTGGATTGGATTGGAGATGATTGGGAACAATTTGAGGTTTATGGATATTTCGATTATGGATTTAGTCGTAAATTTTTTCGTGATGTATGTTATTAGAGCCTCATTTATAGTACTTAAGGGCCCCTAGCAACCTTAATCCGCTTCTTTGTATAGTGGAGTTTACATCAATATGAATGCCTCATCCATTCTCTTGAATTCTAATGATTCTTGTCGGATTAGGTTCGCTTCGATCCAATAACCAAAGAAAAAAACAACAAGGGGATTTTCATAGAGAGGTCTCCTCGGGTCTTTTGGCGTTCATGGATCTCACATTCAAAGATTTAGAAGTTCAAAATTTGTTTGAAAGGTCTCACGGATTCATTACCATGACTCGGAATTACCCACACAACAACGAACCGGTACACAACTGCAGTGACACGCCAAAAATGATGTACACATAACGACACGCACATACACACACGGTTCTGGTCTGTAAAACAGCCGATGGTCAACTTCTCCCTCCCTCATTTCCTTTCCTACTCCCTCTTTCACACTAAATGAGCTTCACGTTCCACTTTCCACATTACAAAAAAACGTTCCACGTTTCCACAGCTTGTACCCTAAGAAACTTGCCTGCCGGCATCAGTACGTCGCCAGTGTCGCTAGATTGTGGACTTACCGAGTTTGTACTGCGTCAATCCGTTGTCCGAAGACCAACGATGGACGAGTTGGACCTGCTGATAATAGACCCTGAGATTGTGTCGTCGAAGTCAGGCTTTGGCCCGCCGTCGCCGCTGTCGCCGCCACCCTCTCCGGGAGGTGTTGAATGGCATCCATCAGAAGATGACCCGTTTCCAGATGGCAAGTACGGAGCCGTCGGTGAGCCGCGGTCGGCGAAGTCCAGCGTCGAGAAGCAGTGCACCGAACCTGCGGAACACCAAGCTGAACGCGACGCTGAAGCACCTCAACATGGTGAGGTGAAGGACGAACAGGAAAGCGGAAAAGCCATCGGTCAACGAAATGCACAAAAATGCCGTAGCAAGAAAGCGGCATCAGCGAAAGACAACGCACGTCGGCGTCGGCCTGCCACACGAAACGTTGTAGTAGTGGTTGCTCTTTGTGCTCACGTAAACAAAGGAGTTACACAATGGAGCAAGGATCCTACTCGAGTAGCTGCACTTTCACACTGAAAATGAACATGTACACTATAAACAACATGTAAATTTCTTCATGGCCAGAAAAACGAATACACTTTTGTAGCATGTTTAGCAAAACCATTTTATCGGCAAACACGAACATCGAAAAGTACTTCAATAAAAATATTGAAACATTAACTATCACTAATTTGGCTCGCAATCACTCTTTGTGTTCAGGTGAAAGAAAGATGGAAGTGTAAGTGAGGGAAATTTTGATTGATTTGAGCATTTTCCCGCGAGGTGAACGTGAAAGGCAATCGAAAGCAATTTTAAATGATTGATTTTAAGGGCATCGTTTTATCAGCCATGTTGTTAGTCCGGGGACGTCATTGAACCGTCGCTCTTCTGTTTTCCTCTTTCCATTCGATTCATCTTTTGCGTTTCACCTCACGTTTATCCGTCATCTGCTTTAAAGTGACCAGCCCACCTGCTGTTTGCGTTGCTCCTCAACTTGTTTTTCACCGTTTCTTGTTTCATCCTAACCTCGAAGGGTTCATAAGCTGTACGCACTTCTCACCAAAGAAAAACAGAAACACATGCTTCACTCTTTCGCACGAGCAGGTTTTAAATGGAACGTAAAACCGACAAGAGTCGCAAATGCCCCTGTTTACAGCATCCCTGTTTGTGCTGTTCTAGTGACGCCTCTTTAAAACCGGTCTCGATTACGATTTCCAGAGTTTGTTTTGTTTTAACACGCTCGATCAGCAGGTCTGGGTCTATAAAAATGTGGCTCGCGATTTATCAGCGACTTCATTTGCGACTAACAGGGGGAAAACTGCACCATGCGGATGATGGGGAACGTGTTCGTGGGTTCGATTGGAAAATGGTATTTTCGAAAGGTGCCAAGATTAGATTGCTAATCAAAGTGCATTGCAAGGCGAGCGTACTTTCTAATTTCATTTGATGGATTTGAAAGATTGAAGGCAATTCATTTGATTGCAATTAGCTTCGGTTACTGAAGGAGAAGGAAGGATTAGTTTCTGTTTGCAATTTAAATAGCAATCAACACTCGGTTTTTGTGTGTGGTACGAGTTATTTTGCGAACACTTTGGACTGCCATGACGATATTCGTCTCTTCTTAATTGAAATTTAAATTTTAAGTGAATTAAAGGATTGAGGTAAATTATTGGAGGAAAAGAAAGGTTGTTGTCCCGCTTCTTGCATGTACAAATTTATTAAGATTAAAAAATTTCACACAATTGCCTATCGACAACGAAGATGGTTTAGCTTTTTATTGATCGGAAAAGTTAGCTACAAAAAAATTGGCTGTGATAAGGCAACCAGTTTTCTGCTGGTCAAATAATTATTTTCCTATGCTAGGAAAAGTCCCATGCACGACATTCGTCGTCCAATTGAATCCAAGTAACCGTGTTTTAACTGCTGATCTGATACATTTTGCGAATAGATAGAAAGAAATGGAACTGAAATCATTAATAAAATCAGTGCATTTGGTAAAAAACATATCTTTGAACAGTGGTTTTAGTCACTGAGGATTTTAGTCACTGAGTGTTATTTTTTAGTTCCCAAATGTGTTTTAATTTATGTGTTTTTTTGTCATAACGTTTCGGAGAAAACTTTCCACCAGGTAAAAAGCAAACAACGACGGCGAATAAAGTTTTGCTGTTTTTCCGCCGAATGAAAGAGATGTTTCCGTAGAGTCATGTTTGACCAACCGATGTTCTAAAAGTTACCCATCGGATATAAGGCGCATTAGATCGTAGCATGAATCCTGGGGAAGTTACGCCTTGTGGATGAGAATCGCATCAAGTTTTCTTTCATCTCCACCAAAACCACGCTTCCAAAGGAGGGGACACCGACTCCGAACATGCGCATGAGCGCTCGTCAGTAAAAATAGATACACATCGGTTAAAACACGTCATCCATTCTCGACTCGATCAATGCGAGCTCATGTAAAGAAAAGGGAAGGAGAAAGGTTTTCATGGCTTTCAGAAAGGTTCAGGTTTGACGAACCAGGCAATGCAGCGAATGCACCTTCTCCAACGAAAGGTTGCGTCGGTAGAACTTCATCTCCATCTTTGCATCGCCAACCGGCGACCAACACTAATTTCCTTCAATTACCATGCACGATTCTCAACGGTTAAGGAACTATCGTTACGGCATATGCAAATTGTTGGAGCCGCGATGAGGCACGTTTGGGAAGAAGTAATCGCTTGGATCGGGAAATATTTATTGATACCAGTCACCGCCAAGGCTCCAACTCCCGGATAATCCCAACGACTTACACGATTATCCACCGGAGTTTCGTCACACCTTTCATGCTCCTCGCAGGTTCTATCTTTCCAGCGCAATCCTTAACCGAGATCAGAATGATCGGTACTTTCATCTCGCATACCGGAGGTTGGTATCGTTCCATCATCGATTCAATATTGCCTTTTCCGAACACGAACTGCAAAATAGAAGGGACCTTCGCTGACTCCTCCGACCGATTAGATCATGAACTTTTCTGGGTGAGAAATATGTTGCAATAAAACTGGCTCTTTCTTCATCCTCGAATGGACCAGATCTTCCAGTTCATTTTTATCGTACCTGTTTTACACCTACCGCTGACCTGACTCTTTCCCTGCTGACAGCCTTTGGGATTGGATAGGAAGTATAATTTCAACGCGGGTCGATGAAACCCATCCAGTTTGCTCCTCCTAGTTATCAGATGCCAAATCATCAGTTCCCTTTTCTTAAGTACGTACGTACGTTAAATAATTTCGAGTACAAAATTATTAGTGCTCAGCTTCGGCTACACGATTCTTTTCAAAACGCAATACCACCGGATCTGAATCTCCGTTCGCTTTTTTTGGATTGATCTCAAACATTCAATGAAATTGTAGTTTTGATTTTGCCTTACAATTTTAACCTAAAATGCATATATTAATATTTAGTTACACATGGAACTCGTTACGTTTAAAATACTTTTGGAACAGGCGCTCTCTGCACCGACGTGGGTTGCATTGCTCTTGGGCGCAATGTTCATAGCTGTTTGCCTTCAGGAATTTTCGGACAGTGTGCTCGAAGGTTACATTGGTGGAGGCATCCTCACTTGGGGAACTCCTGACTCCTGCATTCTTGGAGGCTGAATTGGTGGAAGCATCCTCAATGGTGTAATGAGTCCGGATTGCGTTCTTGGAGCCTGCCTTACCCTCGGATGCCTGGACCGAGGACGGTTTCCTACCGGATTGACTCCTGACTGCATCGGCGGAGGCATCCTCTCCGGTTGTATGAATCTGGATTGCGTTCGCGCCTGCATCGGTGGAGGCATCCTCATCGATGGATTGACTCGTGACTGCATTTTTGGAGGCTGCATGGGCGCAGGCCCCACTGTTGGAATGACTGTCGGAACGAGTCCGGTCTGCATGCTTGGCATCTGTCCTATCCGTGGTTGGTTGCACGGAAGATTTATACCATCCAACATGACGACGGACTGTGCACTTAGAGTCTGCATTACCCACACTTGCGTATAGATCTGCTGCATGTCGTTTTGGTTTGGACCTGGGTGAACTCCTGGAGCTCTCAGTGTCTCTCCAGGCGCCATACTAGGATGGATGTTTATACCAGGGTATATGTAGTAAGGAGCCAGTCGGCATGGGATAAAACTGGTAGTAACTGCCACTGGAACAGCTGGTATCCAAGGACGGAAAACACCGCGTCCACAGAAGCAGTACGTCTGAAAGAATCACAGGAATCAAAAGAGGCACTCAATTACATGCTGCGTCTAACTAGGACACCATGCGCACCATGTTTGATGTCCAACTACACACTTACCATAGTATCACTCACCACGATGTGGTGAATCATTGACAAATCTGCTGAATAGTTGCAATTCTGCTGAATGCTTATGCATACTGGGCAGGCACGGATAAGTTGCCATAAACAATAATCGCAATCCATATACCAACGACCTATGAGATGAACGAAAAAGGAAGGATGAAATACTTTTCATTCACTGCTTATAACATGCCAACTCAACATTAGCAGCTGCCGACTCACCAAAATCTGAATATGTGTAGCCCTGAAACGAAAAACATAAGGAAACCGTTAGAATCTTATCTGGTTTGACAGAGTTACTCTGATTACCATGAATCCCGCATCATCATCCTGTCCACGAAACGATGGGCGGTAATGGGGTCCGTTAGAAGACATGTTGCAAAATGGTAAACCTGCGCGGAGCTTCAACTGACACGTCTGACTTCACCGAACGTCCGGCTAGAGATGAAAACACTCCCGCCGAGCAGCCGAGGGTTGCTGGGAGCTGATGACAAATCGATGCCAGCAAACACATCTACAAGCATTATTGTCTTCGTCAGAGGCAGATGCACTTTACACGACGGAGATCGGGTTATGGTGAAAGGGTGAAACATACACACAGAACAATTCCTGCACGGTCCGGAAAAAGGACAGCCCGAATGAATTCCCGCCAGGTCCGGGGAAAGGGGGGCGAGATGCCTCGGTGACGCCTGACACATAGCGCACAAACATACAAACACATGAATTTGTCTCCACGAAAGCATTCTCTTCTCCCTTTCTCGACTTGGGGTCATGTTCGTTGTAGGAAACCTTGACAAGCGACGGGAAGCTTGAGTTCCATAAGTTTATGTTTTACGGTTTTCCGGTTTAACATTTTTTACGACTTTTGTGTTATTTTCTTCATCCCTTTTCTGTTCGAATCTTCAAACGTGATCGCGTTAAGGCGAGTACTTCTTATACGTTTTTAAACAAAAGATTTCTTTCTAGTTATTTGTGACTTCAAACTAATAAATTAAGAATAAGAAGATAAGGAAACCGAGTTCCTCACAGCATCGTATGGAAGACTAGTTAATGATAAATTTTCTCGCTCTGAGGATTTATCACACACTTGTCCAACTAGGTTCGTTTTATGGAGTGCTCCTTCTCCCAAAATCGCCCTGATGTCACGTAGGCAATGATTCAACAGTCCGAGAATGACAAATCCTCTTAGAAGCTATTACAATTCGTTAAATTAAAACAATACGTGCCGATTGTTATGAAAATATGCCCGCTCAAATGAAAACTAGCAAGAGTTGAGTTTGAAACCGCCGAAGACGAGGTAGTACAACCAGTTATTTTCCTCAAGACAGGCTCCATCCGATGCACCAACATCTGCCGTTTACCGTTTTCCGTTAGGAAAGGAAAGGGAGGAAAATCGAAGATGCGAAACAATATGCGTCATTGTATGTGTGCTTTTTTGACATCCTATAACCCCAAATGGGTGGAAAAACACACAAGCAGTTTTCCGTTAAGCCTTTTCTCGTCCAACACCAGCCGTCTGGAGTCGCATCCAACGACTTTTTCTGCGCACGAGTTTCGCCCAGCATCCGGCTTGCATGTGTTTGCGAAAGAAAATGTGTGAAGGAATGGCAAAAACGGACGGAGAAAAACGCTCCGATAACACCAAGGAAGGAAAAGCAACCAAGGACAAAACGAGATGCACATATTTGGTCCTTTGAACTTCATGAAGATGCTTTCCTTTCGGCGAACAGACGCAAAAGCAAAAGCGGCAGAAAGTCGTAAAACTCGCGACTCGGAGGAAAAGTCGTAAAAATGCATTCGCTCCGTGCAAGAACGGGAGAGAAAGACAGATGAAAAAGGGCAATGGACTGGTGGAAGTACTCGCACCATATGTTCCGTTGTCGCCTATGATGCACTTTCGGTATGAATTGTAATCGTAATCCATTCCAAATTGGAGTAGAGAAGTACTATCATAGCTCTTGAAAAAAGGGTCAAGGCCGGGAAAACTATTTCCACTTCGTTCGATTTCTTTAAATACCGGAATAATTCTCGCATAACCGATAGCAGGTCAAACCTTTCGGAGAAACTTGGCTCTCGAATGAAGTCAAAATTTGGTTGAATTCAAAACCGCCTTCCTGGATCGTATTAACTGTTTACGAATGAAATTTCCGGGTTCACCGTTTCGACAACGACGTGTAGAACTCGTAAATTATAGATTTGCTTCGCCCCATGGGAACCCTCCGCTGGCTCCGTTCCCTGATTGTTTATTTTATTTTGAAGAGAGTGATCGACCAACACAACGAACCCGATTGTTTTCCGCGCCAGAAAATTCTGGTGTTGAGTCACACTTGATCTAATTGTCGCATGAGCATCGTTCGTGGACACAAATCTGAACACGTTCGTCTTCGAAACAAACCTTCCGTCGGGTATTCGGTCTCAGCGGGTGTCAAGAACGATGACGATGACGACGAAGACCGCTTAGATCAGCTAATTAGCTAATAATCATATTATAATATGAAACGCGGATTGCCAGTGACGTGAGCGATGAGGTGGAAAGGGGGTCTAAGCGATGGAAAGAGGGATCACTTTTGCGCGAATCACGTCCAACACGGTCGTAAAACTCACGTGGGGTTGCTTCAACTCCGGCGAACGACGGGAGAAGGCAGAGCAATCGAGAAAATGATCCGAAGCAATACAAGTGTGTGGAGAAGAAAATAGGAGTGGGTAGCGGGATAAGGGGAATTCATAGTAAAAACACCAACATCCATCCCCAGTAGTTCCATGTTTTCGGTGTGCAATAAAAAGATCGAAGCCAGGTCAGCAATATTTACAACTTAATTTAATTTGCATTGTCTGCAGGGAAAACATAAATCATCTGTTTTCGATCTTTTCCTTCTTCGAAAGGCATCTTCACTTTTGTCCGTAACTTCTGTGTTGAGCTGGACGAATCTTCCCTATGTAACTTTCCTTTTTAAGAGAAGCTGGATCATCAGAGATCGATAATGCGGTCACAACAAATTCAACCAGTAGCTGGTAAAAAAATCTGAATTCCCAGGTGGACCAGAGTATACTATTAACTTAGCTTAATTCTTCATTGACAAATACCTGGATCTGGCTCTTAGCCTAAAATACCTCGTTGTATCACGAGCAGAGGCAGATCAATCCGTTCCAGGGCCCCAAGCAGCTGGATAATAGGGGGGCATCTTCCGCTAAATTTTTCTATGCCATTTTCCAAAGTGGAATTTATTTTTATAAAAGCTTGAAACTTTTGTAACGAATGTTTATTGCTCCACATGAGACATATCAGAAGAAGAATCTTTTTCTTCGTTTTGTTGGAACAATTTCGATTCCTATTTGGTATCCAATTATGTATATCAATTAATCAAGAATAAAGTGTTGTTGTAAATGTATTTTAAAAAAATCATCATATCATGCTGATCATAAAATGGCCTTCAGATTCTGAATAGAGACTGCCTAACAACGTTTATTTGGCACTGTTATTTTCAAATTTTTATTTATTCATTTTATGCATATCTCACTCTTTTGATAAATTAAAAAAATATTAGATTTTCAATAAAGAATTGTAGATGATTCTATGGGACCGTTTTATTTTTGTCAATTACCCAACACATTTAAAAATTGCTCTGCAAATAATGACATCCTTTAAGCATTATCGACTGGGATTAGGGAAATAAAATTGCATGGGTATGCACTTTTGCTTAATCAAATTGACATAAGACTTATGAAAACATATTCTACCAAGGGTTAAGATGAAAATTAATAGCAAAGTTCTATCAAATTAAGTTAAAAATCTTGCCAGAAAAAAAGTCGATCGCACTCGCTGTGCATCCAAATGCGCGTTTTCGTCGTAAGAACACAAGTGACAAGTGACAAATCAAAAGTGTATAATATTATAAGTGATAAATTAAATTGGTGGTTTCTTGTTCGGTTTATGAATTTCAGCCAGGGCCCCCTTAAGCTCGGGTCGATCCGCCTCTGGTCACCAGAGGGTTAAATGGTGTATTCTGATGATCTCATAAAATCTCTTATGTACAGAATACTCTTTTCTAACATTCAAGGACAAAACACACATCACGCATACTGTGTTATGCTCGCCCCAAAAACATATAATGTGGAGATTTTTTCTCCGACGTTTGATCTCACTCGCTCACTCTGTGTTCGACACATTCTGAGGGTTTCTCTCCGTCTCTTTGACTCTAAAAAACTAATACTGGGCGTGTATGCTTGAAAGATTGTCCAGCATCAGTTCTATGCAGACGTTTGAAGCGGAATCTTGCGTCGCCATTTAGTTTGCTACAAACATCCGTTGGGATAAACAAGCGAGGCTGATTTTTGCGTGTGAAGAGTCTGTAAGCGAATCCTTCCTCAGTGGAATTTTCCGTTCACGGTTGGACGGGTTGTTTGTGTGCAAGAAGAAGCATATGTCGTTCGTTTCCGCATTTTAGTGTCTTGTGCAAAGAATCGTGTGTCATCATCGTTCAGTGAAGTCAGACGTCGGAAGGGTTAAACTCTCAAGCAACATGTCGTCGAATGGAATCCATGAGTCTTTGCTTTGCGCCCACGGCAACGAGTCTGGACAAATGGTAAGTTCAGGAACATTTCCCAAACCATTTTCCACGGTATTAACGCAAGGTTTGTTTCTCTTTCTTCTGCTTGCAGGAGTGGATAATTCGAGGTCCAGGTAATTGTGCAGCTTCCTACGTAGAGATGACGGCAAGATTAGAAGCTCAATTTCCGTCTTCTTTGCATTCCCACAGGGCTTCGGTACTTTCTTTGCATGGCATGCTCTTGGTCGTTGTTGTACGAGTGTCCGGATTGCTACCGGAATCAACAATTCTACCGGAACAGTCCCGTGCTTTCAGATCTGTGTCCTATCATTCTCTGCGACACGATGGTAAGTCCGTGGCTCCAAACGCATAGTTGGACGTTTTGATGTTTATAACAGCTTGCATTTTAACGCATCTTTTGCACTTTCAGGCAGGTATTCATGCGCACTGCGTCACTGTGGAGAACGTGGTCCGTCCCTATATGCCAAGTGCACCAAGGCTGTGCACATGCCCTCACTGCCAAAGCCAGCGGGGTCTGCAAGGGTGTTCGGCACCTGGAGGAGCACCTCATCAGTAAGCGAAGTCGATCAACAAGCGTCGAACTCGGTTTGATTCGTTTATTATTGGAAAATTTAAGTTCAGTAAATAAATGAAACCATTTAGAAAATCGTGAAATAATATGAAAAATGTAAGTCTTTTAAATTATATCTTCGTCGAGTTTAGAACAATCCGAACATGGTGTGGAGAAATGGAGATTAAAAACGGGTTATATGGAGAAATGGAGATTAATAAAGGCTATAATGGTACTTACTCTAAAACAAAGTAATAGTAAGCAGTCGTAGGCCAACATTGTAAGACGGCGCTAACACTATCACAATTTCTGTAGAAACAAAGCCGAGCCGTGCCTGACCTATCAGAACAGTTTCTCTTATCGCCGGCCTCTGATAGGAACATTTCACTTACGAATGAAGCAATCTTCTGACTCTTTCACACTCATTTAAAATGACCTATCTTTTATAGTTCTACGGCACCTGCGCATTTATATGATGCATTCCATCCCCATTTGGTTCCACTGAAAGCAATCATCCGGTTTTCACACCTCAGCTGAAAGTGTTGAAAAAAGAGTTCTGGGGAAAATGGTAAAACTTCGATCGTATGTGAGGACAGTTTTACTTTGATTATGTTACCTATGAAAATTAGGAGGAGCGAACTGATGCCAAGGTATCCCTAACAAAATACCGAGGGTTTAAGCTCCGAAAATAAAGGGTCGGAAACTAACTGGTTCACCCTCCTTCCGATCCAATCGTATGAGTTGTCTTCAGGGCATGAGTCAGGTCAGTAGTTCCAGAACAGGTAAGATATAATAGATCTATAAAATGTCCATCGGAGGTTTCAGATAAGCCATTTTCATAGCAACATATTCCGCATCTAGAAAAGTTCATGATCGTTCCATCATCGATGTAGTATTGCTCTTTTCGAACACCAAGTGCAAAATAGAAGGGACCTCCGCTGACCCCTTCGACCGATTAGACAAGCTACCAGTCTCCGGTATGCGAGATGAAAGTACCAATCATTCTTTACTCTGTTGAGGATTGCGCTGGGAAGATCATAGAACCCGCGAGAAACATGAAAGGTGTGACGAAACACCATTGGAAGGCCGTGCAGTTCGGGAGCTGTAGTCATGGCGGCGACTGGAATCAATAAATATTATCCTAGGCAAGCTCTTTCCCCCTTGCATCTTTCCCCTCACTCGGTTTCCTTTCTCCGATGTTCAAGAGAAGTCATAAAATTTTCACCCATTCACCAGCTCGATGTTCGTCTGAAGACCCGAGGGCGAAGTCTGTCGTCGATGATCATGCATAATAATTGATAAAAGGTACCAATGTTTCAGCGATGTGAGAGACCCTCGATTGCAAATTGACATTCCAATCTCAGTTCTAAGAATGGAAAATTATAAGAAAATAAGAAAAAACATTCAAAACCTAAACCTTTCCCTTCCAGTGATGGTTTTTTCGAAAGTTAGATTCTTTGGATCGTGATTAAAACCCGAAACTTGAAGAAAACTACGGCTTTCTGTTCTCTCCCTTTAAATTGTACCCCTCCCCCTCTTCAAACTCCTCTCACCATCGTAGCCATTTGGTCAATCATTTTGACAAAGACTCTCCTGTTTGAAACCTACCGCACGGTTTTCCACCGACAACACCCAACGAAAAGGACACCCGCAACGCCGGCGTCTCTACCGCGACGGTCGTTCCCCTCTTCGTCCGGAAAACAAGTCGTAAAATAGTCAACCATTTCCGTTAGCGTCTCGAGACGAGAAGGTTAGGAGATCTCCTAACGCGCGGAGCGGGAATTTGGTGGAATGGGAATGCAAAGGCTGTCGGCGATTAAAAACGAAGGGCTTGGGTGACGGTGCCTCGTTCCGTATCGGTGGGAGAAAGTTACATAATTCTCTTATGCATTGCTTCAAGGCGCCGTTAGTCGTCAGTATTGATGTGACAGTCGTCTCGAGCGCACAATCCGGCTCGTTGTGAAGATTTCTACAGTTTATCCCCATCATAATGGGTGACGAACGAAGTGACGTGCCCGAAACAGTGGAAAGCGTTGAGTTTCTGGTGGAAGATGAGAGTCGATACTGTGAATGGCCCATCGCCGGCCCAAGGGATCCTCCACCGATCGGTCCGGGGCAAACTGATCAGATTCTATCCTCTTACTACTATGCGGATAGTCCTTGCGACATGGTCCAGAATCCACCAGAAGTGTCGATCGGAGACTCACTCTACTCCGATCCCTTC
>KE524840.1:758023-799556 GCA_000441895.2 Anopheles sinensis | reverse complement strand
CATCTGCTGCAAATGAGTCAGCAAGTAAGTTCGGTTCGATGGATAGCATCCAAACAATTGCCATACACCTTCCTCCAATATTTGCACTAATCTCATCTCATCTCCACAGGTTGTTGCTGGTCGTCCGTCAGTTCGGTAACTTCGCCTGATGGAGGAGCGCTAACCACATCATACCGAAACACATCTATTTTACATAAAATATTAACGACGCCAAAACGATGAAAATACACTCATTCGCAGACGATGTAAACGGGACACGACATATGCAAGTCCGAGCTCCGTTGTGCAACGAGGAGTTTCACTTGCCGCGAGCCTATTTGTGAAAGGTGTCAGTAAAAATAAATATTAAAAAATATATAATCAACACTACACCACCTTGTTTTTAATTTTCAGTCAAATGTACTTAAAAGTTACGAGCCGAAAGTTAAATAATCACTTTCGATCATTGCTGGGAAACAATTTTCATATATATGACTTATGGTTCCCTGGCATAAACACAGGAGAGATGGAGAATGGTATGCAATGCATGATTGGAGGCATCGTGTCTCATTTAAACTCAAACAGCAGTTATTTCATAAAATTTAGTCTGATTTGGTTTTTGAAAAGGTATTTTTATATATATATTAGGTATTTTTATATATATTTTATATAAATTCCGTCTTTGTACAACTGGTTAACAAATAAAACTACTTGGAAAGAGATGACCTGTTCAGTAAGTGTATTTGGCGAAAGGAACTTATTTAACTCGCTGTTTTAAATAATTGTACGTTCGATTTATTTAATGATTATAAAATGTGATATCGTTTGATTGTTTTTTGTTAACTTTTTGATTTTCTCTCACCCTTAGCTAAACGAGGCATATTTTGCATAATCTGCCGTCACTACCATAGACGCGTCTTTGTACCGTGTTCGTATTGCGAGATTGGGCACATTAGAGAACCAGTAAGTACTGAAAAATATCATCGTCGAATCTGATTTGCATGACCTAATAACACTGCACTTTCATTGCTACATGTTTCGTATGGGTCAATTAGTTCTGCCAACAGCTCAAATAAACACGGCAAAGCAACTCAAGGTCAATTAGTGTGGGCTAATCTTTCGAGCATCCGAAATGGTTTTATCCGAAATTGTTTCATATTAAACTAAACATATCACAAGATCCACTAGCAAGATATGGTGCTTTTCGGCATTCGCATAATAATACACGCGCACGCCGGGGACGCCATTAAACTGTAGCTTTTCTTTCCTTTTCCTGCAGAAACATCTCGAACTGTGCTCCGTCTCGCTTGTAATCTTTTTGATGCTTGATCCAACCGTTATTTGCTTTCCTGCTCACTTTTATCCACATATGGTTTCATCCCCTACTGAATAACGGGTGCAAAGGGATCGAGAACATCACACGCACATACCACGAAAAGGGGAAAAAAGAAAACGACCTACACTCTTTCCAACACAACGAGACCGGAACATTTTTTTCTCATACTTCTGCAACAAAAAATAAAACTCAAATGCCCTTCAAATAATCCTGATGTATTTGAGATCGAAGAGTTCGGAGAAAATCAAGAGCCGAAAACACACTTGGTTGGTAAAGGCCAAAGTAAATTGTACAGCCAACCTCAAAATTCGAAATTCCCTTGCACACGCACTTTTCCCGAGGTGCGAAATCCCTTCAGACAGCCACACACACAGGCACGCATTAACGCGATTCTAAGTACGTCGCGGAGTTTGGATTGTGTGGGTTGCGTAAGCCGCGTTACCCGTTGCGGTTACATTGTAACTGTCCGTGATTCGGAGCGATGTAATTTGCAGCGTGTGCACCTTTTACCTGCACACACACGCGCGCAAACACCTTCGCGTGTGCGTACACCAACACCACGAGCCCGACCGGTGCCGGTCTAGCCTACTATCAAACCTTCTTCTAGACAAATCATTCGCAAACGTGACGAGCTGCTTTCTACTCCGGTTCGTGTTCTAGTTGGCTGGAAAGCAGGAAGTCGGCGTCCAACGGCAGCCAGGAATCCGGAGGTAAGTAAAGGGACATCGCTCCCACCGGTGTGATATACATTGTGTGCGGGTTTTCTGCCTTTGCGATTTGCAAAATGTCAAACCAATTCGAACGCTGGTGAAACTGCCGTGGAATGGAGCGATTTCCACGGATCGCGTTGTGCGTGCGGTGAGGAAAAAGGGTGTAGAAGAACACCTAACCCGAGGGCAAGGGTGTTGGTAAGGAGGTGAGATGGGGCACCGGGGAGAAACCCGGTACCACAAAGAAAGGAAACCCTGTGTGGTCCTTTGGATTTTAGTTTAGTTCGTCAAAGCGGCGTGCGTTGCAAGAGCAGGCGAAAGAACGAGTGAAAAGGAAGAAAGAGACGGAAGAGTGCCGGGTGGAAAGTGGAACAACTCACTTAGTGGCGTGGCGAACGAAGGTTTTTGGAAAAAAGAACGCGTTATTCCTAAAATTTACAACCAGTACCGTTCGTTTAAGTTAATTATAAAAATTATTGTCCCACAGTCGGGGTAGTCATTTAAATCAGTTTTGGAGAAATTGAACGCTCATGAATGCAGTTCAAAATTCACCCGAACTCGTCGAGCCTGCCGCTTCGATTCGTAAAACGGTTTATGACGGTATTTCAACGATGCGCGTCGGAAAGTCGTTAATTGGAGATTTGTTTCGCCGCAAGTGGAAAACATCGTTCGCTCGCTTGCTACGTACCCGTTGGTTATTTATTTTATTTCGAAGCAAGCATAGAGTGCTCATCAACGGAACCGATTGTGGTCTTCAACAAACGGGGTTTTTTTTCTAAGACGTGCTCTTTTTTTTTCTTTCAAACGAGACACAAATTTTATAAAAAAAAAAATCTTATGTTTCACTCCGTTCGGAACAAAGAGTCAAAACGTTTCGCCTGGAGTAAGCGGTGAGCCTACTTCGACCGTCAAAAACGTTTACGACGACGATGACGAACGGAACGGCGACCATGAAACGCGCCCGATCGACGGACGAAAGATGAGAAAAAAGGGTGGTGGGTGGAGGGGGAGGGGGGGGGGGAAGACGGACGTTCATTCCCTTGAAGTCGCGCACGTCTGTCGCATGTGTGTGTTTCTGTGGCGTGCATTATGTTTGTGCAAATCCGCATCCGAGACGGTCGTAAAACTACAGCTGCGGCGAAAGAAAACATGCAAACCTGGAAAAACATCCGACACATCTCCACGTTCGTTGCGTATGACCGAGTGTGTGCGTGCTTTGAAGGGTCAGGGGCACGGTGGAGATGAGCAAAATCAACGTTTCAACTCCAACCGGTGCCGACGGCATGTTTTCGGTGTGCAATAAAAGGATTACAGTCGGTTCGATTTTGCTTAACACTTTTATATTTCATTTTCATTTCATCTGTCTGCGTTTTTGTGGACATAAATCATCTGTTGTCGATCAATTTTCTTATGCTCTAAACGTAAAATGGGTAGGGAACGCACGTTTCAAATCGCATTTTGTCTGCAATGAACTAAATAATTAGTTTTCGAATTCCAGCGGAGGAATCAAAGGATTGCAGACGGTTCGGTTTTACTGAATGGCTACACATTTTACTGCATCCTGTCTGTTGTTAAAATCCCTGTCGAGACCCGTCTACAGTCGGATCAATTTGACTCCAATATAAACTTTAATATTTGACTGTATTTGGCTGCCTTTGGTGAACATAAATCATCTGTTGGCATTCTTTTTTTTTAATCTTACACTCTATCGTAAAATTAGCAAGGAAGCAGACGGAGAGTGCTACAGATGGCATTGATATTTGGCAACTCGCGTTTTGTGTAGAATGAATTCAATAAGTTTTTCGAATCCACGTTGAGATCCGACTCTCGCCTACAGTCGGATTGGATTGGTTTGAAACATTAATATTTGATTGCATTTTGGTGGACATCGATCATTAGTTGGCAATCGATATTCTTACACTCTAGCTTAAAATTAGTAAGGAACAAGCGGAGAACGGTAAAAATGGCATTAGTACTACGATTTGTATGAGCCGAATAATTTGTTTTCGAATCTCTGCTGAGAAAGAAAAGAATTACCTTCGGTTTGGCTTTACTGAACACTTTTGTCTCTTTTTGTCTGCATTTCACTCCGTCTGCCTTACACTCTATTGTAGAATTAATAAGGAACGGTAGAAACGGCATATGGCAACCCTGCGTTTTGTGTAAAATGAATTCATTAAGTTTTTCGGAGTCCCCTTTGAGATCCGGCTCTCGCCTTAACTGCACAATACAAATTTAGTCTAATAAATCCTTGTAAATCTAAAGGGGACGGTAACCGAAGCGTAATCGCGGATCTACCGTGTATCGTCAATATTCGGACCAAGCGGTTTCTGCGCTTTGTTTATGTTTTGCATCATTAGTGGTCGTTGATCCGCAAGCAAAATTTGGCAAAAATTGCAGCATTTGTTTGAAGCTACAGCTATTATTTTGTTGTTTATTGTTTAAACTACACAAACTACGCGAAATAACCACAGAATTTCGTAAAATATTAGATTAAAGCGCGATCGAATGAACTATCGGTTCGTTTGTTTACATTTTGACAAGATTACGCATGCGATTATAGGGTATGAAAGCCAAAAATCTTTTTGACAGATGTGGAGGGGAAATTTTGAGATTTGGAGGGGAAATTCAAGAATACGCTTGCGATTACGCTTCATTTACCGTCCCCTTAATGCTCCCATCCTTCCTGCGCTCTAACTCGGGGATGGTCCCAAGATTAATTGAATAAAGGTGTAGTACAAAAAATGGTCATGGATGGCCCCCTCATTATTTGCTCAGTTTTAGTTGGCATTCCCCGGTTAAGGCGAGTCGGTTTCAGTGTCCGTAGTGTCTAAGAGAATGGGAAACAGGGGACGCGGCCTGAGTACATAAGATTCCGACGAGTCTGGAAGAGTGTGAAGCAGGGAGACAGGGAAAGCTTTAGAGTTTTGGAACGTTTGCCCGTGCGGTATGTGAAGTGAGACTTACCTGAGTCGCGATCACGCCGAGAACGCTTACAACGGCGCCGGCGAGTCTTCCTCGGCGGTTCCGGTTCTGTATCCTTCGCCGTCGACTGACTCTGGACGCGAGGCGAATGCTCTATGCCCGAGGTAAGGTCCGAATCGTAGGCGACGTCCATTGCACCGGCTCCCATTCCTGGCGCCTGGAGCCCGCTTGGACCCGCTTCAGCACCCGAGGCTCCCTCCTGTTCAGCATCGATGGCACTTGAAGTGGCATCGGCATTCGAGACTTCATCCTGTGTAACATGCATGCCACCGGCGTCTCCATCCATGACTCCCAACTTTGCTTTCTTCCACTCTGGAACTTCTTCAGCGAACTCCTCAGAGTTGATCGTATCCGGAGCGGGATCTTCCTGCTTGCGTTTGACACCCCGCTGGCCAGTTTTGGTATCCAGGGATTGGGAATGGATGTCAACTTGCTCCATTTCCTCTTTCATCCGTTTCGCCTCCTGCGCCTCGTGCCAGCAGGGACACGAGCAACTTTCATCGGGGGAATACTCCTCGCCCGACGAAACGTAAGTATGGTCCGAGGCATACCCTGCTTGGACGGCTTGGAGGCCGCTTGGGCCAGCCACTTGGCCATCCGCACCAAGCTCGTTTTCAATGTTGATGCCGCTTGCCGCGGCAGCATCAGCATCCCAAACTTCCTTCTTTTCCACATCGCTGTCACTTGGAGCCGCATCACTATCCGCGACATTCACATTAGCTCTCTTCAACTTTGCTTCTTCTTCATACGCTGAATCTGATACATCTTCCTGTTTACGTTTCACACCGCGTGGACCGGTGTTGTTACCCACGGGTTCCGGGTTCACTTTGATCACTGCTTCCTTTTTCATCTTCGCCTCTTCATACTTTGAATCTGATACATCTTCCAGTTTACGTTTTACACCGCGTCGACCCGTCTTGTTATCCACGGGTTCCGTGTGCACCTTGTTCACTGCCTCCTTTCTCATCTTTGCCTCCTGAGCCTCATGCCAGCACGGGCAGGAGCAACTTTCGTGGGGCGAGTACTCTTCGCCCGACGAAACGTAAGTGCGGTCCGTGTCACCGGCTTCGGCATCGTCCACAATCTGATCAGCAGGCACCTCTTCGATAACAATTGCCCCATCAGCGGCTTCGGCATCGATGACACTGTCCACTTCGATAACAATTGCCCCATCAGCGGCTTCGGCATCGACGACACTGTCCACTTCGATAACAATTACCTCAACAGCGGTTTCGGCATCGACGACACTGTCCACTTCGATATCAATTGCCTCAGCAGCGGCTTCGGCATCGACGACACTGTCCACTTCGATAACAATTACCTCAGCAGCGGCTTCGGCATCGACGACACTGTCCACTTCGATATCAATTACCTCAGCAGCGGCTTCAGCACACACGACACTGGACACATCTGGAACAGCACGCACCTCTTCGGAAGCAATTGCCTCGACGGTTGATTCATTATCAACCACACTAAACACATCCTCACCGACACGCATCCCTCCAAGCGATGCTCCAACGTTTGTCTCAACGGCGTCGGGAAGTTCTTCGGCATAAGAGCTCAGTGAGCTGATCTCCGTATCGTTGGAATCGCCGGAATCGTCCGAATCGGCAGTGTAACCACTAAAACTCATTTCACTATCGACGCTATAACACGGCCAAGTCATGCTAGACTCTGCCTCACTATGGTCGGATTCCTCAACTATATCGTCCACTTCAGGTGGATGTAACTCCCCGTTGCGCGGATTTTGCTGGTTCGCCTGGTCAGGACCGTCGTATTCCAGGCACATAGTTAAAATGATTCGCACTAAAAAAAAAAAACACACGCACAATGCACGCCGGTGACGTAGAGCTTCCTTACGCTGCAAAGGCACACTCGCTAGTGAGCCAGAGTACCGATCTCGCGACTCAGCATCCCGGCTTGACGGCAGCTTTTGCTGCTTCTCGCTCACGAGAGCGAGAGAGAGAAAGAGTTTTCCCTTTACGTGATCGTAAAGTTGTCTCACCGGATATCACACCCAACCGCAGCATACGGGAAAGAGAGGCTAGATGCATCCCCCGTTCGCAGAGTCTCTTACGTTCTCTCGATCAGATACACAAATGATCATTTTACTGTATGAATGCTATGGCTTTCCTACTCTCACTCTCTCGCTCTCTCCTTCTGCACGTTCGCAAACAACTGCACGTTTAAAACAAACTTGCCTACAAACATCCGTACACGCCAAGGAATGTTGCGCGGTTTCTAAAGGCACGCGATCTTGAACTTTATCTACATTTTACCTATTTCGGTGTTGCGTTTCCAACAACCTCAAGCCACCCCACACATCACAGTTTGTATCTATATCGAAATCATCTTCCAAAAATCGAACATCTATGCATTGCGATTGAATCGTGTATTACGCTCAAATAATACCTATACGTACAAAAGTGGAGGCGCTAACTGCAAATTTTGCATGTTTAGTCATATATGTTTCTAAGCCGATATCATATAGGACTTACTATCTAGAATGGCTGTACATTGCTCGTTCATATATAAGCATGCATAAAGCAAATCGTATTACGTTCTTACGCGGTAACATATGCAACAAAGAATATACACTGCTCGTACATTGTCTATGCCTTCTACGGTTCCGATTAGAATTTAATTGATTTGAGATTAAATTTATCCAACTGTATGCGCCTCCGTGTTGTGTGGGACGTATATTTGCACGCCGATCCGGTTACATTGCGTTCAGCAGATCGTTGTGATTAGCATAGCATAGGAAACTTGGAGTTGGAAGTGGAGAACAGCGGGCAGACACCGGTGGGCAGGTACCCGCGCATTATTCATGCCATTCAGCTGTGTATTTGCTTTGCCTGTTCAACCTCCCCTTTCTATGGCGAACGAGATAGCAAGCGTGCGCAAGGAGCGCATCGAATCGGTCACCATAAAGGGAGACCGCCCAGAAGGCGCCGGTCAACGCACCCAGTTCCACTTCAATTGGCCAACGACATCCACCTGTCATCCATTCACCGACGAGCTATGATGGTACGTGTCATTGGGGAAGATCCGGTTTTTAATTACCTGTTCTTTTAATTCAAATTTAATTGCACTGTATGGCTTTAAATAACCGTTAGGTGCGATTTCTCTTGCAAGGAGTTCTAAAAGGTAACAATAGTAAGCCTTTTCTGAATGACATGTAGCAGGGCAGATCATAGGGTAAGCCAAATAAGCATAGTAGATATTTTACTTATTGTTTGATGACTATTTGCATTTAGTTTCGATTGCATTTGAAAAGGTAGAGCTTGATGCATCTTAACTATTTGGATTGAATTTTAATGATGAACGTTGACGATTATAATGCTGCACGAGAAAGAATTCCTTTGCGAAATTAACTTACGCGAATATAACAGCTATCACCTGAAAACACAAAGCGTAAAACGATCGATGAATTTGAGAGTCCTCTCCGGGTTTGTGTTAGAGTGAAGTTCAATTCACTGACGTTTATGAAGGAGATCACTTTTGAGAATTAATTAAAGATGTGGGATACTGTCAAAATGGTTTGGGGCTTATGTACATACACTTATCAGCAAAAGAAATTGCTTGCACATTTCCAAGCATAGAAATAATTTCCACCATTTTTAGCATTGCATTGACTTTGTCTATTTTAACCGCTTTAGAGAAAAGGGTCTTTGTCTGTTTCGAAACATTCAAAAAGTTATTAAAACAGTCATATGAATAAGAAACCATTTTTATTTCTGTTCAATGTTGCAGGAGGAGATGGGTTTAATATGCACCCCTTAGGGAAAACTCTTGAATTTTCAATGAAGGTGGCTACGAATTGTTGATTTTATTTCATTTGGCTCAATAAGGTTCTTACTATTAACCTGTCAGGCAATTTTTCGATTTCTAAAAAGTACGCTTTTGGATAGAGCTATATCTAGACGGGGGTCAAATTGAGGTGAACTATTGTTTTATCTAATAAAAACATTAACTAACATATCAGAGATGTTTTTATGGGCCTTAGAACCCATACTCCTCCCTCGAATGTAGTGGCAAACTATACACGAGCACAAACGCACTCAAACGATCGAGAGATTATGAGTCAGTGACAAACAAATGCAACTGCGTTGCAAATCAAACGCTATATCGTTGCAGATGCGCCTGCTTTGCATCATCAGTTTACTGTTAGCTGCTCGGAGGAGGTGGTCTGTTGCATCGTGTGATGTAAAATGGAAAAATAAATAAAACAGCGTAATCTTTCCGTACCGTCTGATGAGATTTATTACCCATCGTTTGTTCTTTTTTGTTCTACTAAAACAACGCCGTACAACGCTCCTTTGGTACGAATAGTTGGCGTTGGAACTCTATTTTAGTGCATTTGGTGTTTTCACGGTGCACCGCTGAGTTGTGCCGGTTGCGTTCGCCGTTTCCCGATTCCGATTCGATCCAGCTGGACTTTGACGGTGTTTCTTTCTCTTTGCAGTAGAACAGTGGTCATCGGTACAACAGACGGTTCTAGCAGCTGGTGAAACAATGCCTTTCGGAAATATATTTTTCACCCGCACACAGCCTCGGCAAACCCCTCAGGAGCTGATGCAGGGGCTGCTGGACGAGGTGAAGTTGCTCGAGGAAAGTCCAGTCGCTTTTTGTATGAGGCGTACCATTGCCTTGACAGCTACCACCAAGCATCTGGTAAGTGCCTTACCCGGCTGTAAGCCGGAAACGGTGGTTGGTGAACCTACCTAAATTCAAATTTATTCTGTGGTTCATTTTTCTAGAGAGCGCTGAAGGAGCTGATCTATGAGTGTAACAACGCCGAGTCGCATGGCGATATGATCTTGTCGCAGGTGTCCCAACAGCTCTGCAACACTGATTTACTGCTCCGTCTGATCAAGGTGCGTCGCACCCGTGAAGAATTTCACCGAACACAGCCTGATATCTCTTTGCTTCTATCTACAAACTAGCTCCTGAAGTCCCTGGAATTCGAGGCCAGGAAGGATGTGGTCCAGATTTTCAACAACGTCCTCATACGGCGCCTTGGATCCTTGACGCCGACGGTGGATTATGTCTGCAGCAAACCGGAGATCCTGTTCCAGCTGATGGATAGGTAGGGGTCAGAAAAATGGGGGAGGGGGGGAGGTCTTGGGGCTTAGCTAAGCAAGCGTTTTTCTTTCAGCTTGAACAATCCAACGATTACATTTTACTGCGGGCAGATGCTGCGGATGTGCATCCGGTTCGAGGAGCTGAACAGGATCATACTGCACTCGAAGAAGTTCTACGACCTTTTCCACATGCTCGACGCACCGACGTTCGACGTCCGAGGGGAGATACTGCAGGTTGTGAATAAGCTGCTCGTCACCCACCAGCCGCTGATCGCTAACTTCCTCGAGCAGAACTACAACGAATTTTTCGACCGCTACTACGAGATGCTCACGTCGGACAACTATGTGACGCGTCGGATGAGCGTCGAGACGCTCAGCGCAATGCTGCTCAAACCAAGCAATATTATGGTGCGTATAGGCTGGGCTGGGAACGTCCAAGTGCACTGCATGTTTTTCTCTTCTCGCTACTCCAATCCCCTCTCCTGCAGAGCATGAAACGCTACGTCTCCTGCGCGACCAACCTGAAGGTGATCATGAACATGATGCGGGACAATAAATGTAAACACTACGTAATCGAACTGTTCCACATCTTTAAGGTGAATAGTGCGCAACTGTGCGAAAAGCAGAACACTCTGAACCATTATCAAGCTAATACTACAATGTTTTCGTCATTCTCATCTTTCGCCCCTTCCCCTAGCTGTTCGTGGGTAACCCATCTAAGCCGAAAGAGGTCCTGAAAATACTGGTGCTTAACCAAGAACGATTGGCCACGATGCTCCGCAAGATCCCGACATACCTTGAAATTACTAATGTAGCGATCATAGACGAGATGTACTATGTGTCGGTACTAGTCGAGTCACTGAAGCTGGAGCCGGAGGAGGCTGCAGCTTAAACGTGCGCGTTGCTAGCCTAAGACCCTGCCGGGATGGCAATAGTTCCTTTAACCTGCATTAAGAGCGATGATTGAGCGTACAAAACACCAGCTTCTAGCTTACGCTGTATCGTTATATTTATATGGAACAAGGCCGGCAGGGTGATTTAGTTTAAAAAACACCATGACAATCATTCCATTTCAATCAATCGACTTGAACACTGAATTAAACCATAAAATACGTTGCTCGCCGATTGCATACATCTAGGGCGTGTCGCTGCTATAGGGAAACTGAACGTTATGCCATAAGCGAGTTTTATGGCGTGCCCTTGCGGTTCCGATCAATCGCAACGGCCAAGTTTGTGCTCAAGAACCACCTGATAGCACCACGATGGCACAACGACACGCCACAATTACAGTTCGTGAGTTCTCATAGTCCGAGCATCCTGGCATCCTGGCATCCTGTCTACAACGTACCATCAATAGGAGCCCCCCGCTTAGATGTGTCGTGCATTCCATAAAGGATGTAAAAGAAACAACCAGCAAGCATTCCCCTATTTTCTTCTCATATAAACGCACATTACCTCTCACCGAATGCTGCGTTCAACGATCTAAATCTAAATTGCTTTGCTCATTGAACCTCGAGATTTGTAAAAAAAAAACAGCATGAAGGCAATAAAATACACCGAGTGTTTATTCTAATACTTTGTTATGTTATATTCGTTTTTAAAATTCGCGTCGAAATTGCAATCGCAAACAATGTCTAACACCGTGTGGTTCGTTAATCAGTACAAGCCAGTTAAATCTTTTTACTTCCGCTACTTGTTAAAAATAGTTTGTTTTTCAAAACAACACACATTGACAGTAAAATTATTTACAGTGAACGAACATCAATGATGATTTTAGGCACTAACGTGTAGCAAGCAGACGCACACATACACTGTCTCAATACACCTCTTTTCTACCCTGTTCCCCCATTGGCCTTGCTCAGTGTCTTCTGTTAGTAGTTACTTCGATTGCGGCACCAGTACAGATCCTAATAAGGCTCGGGAAACTCGCCGATTCAAATTGCATATGGCAAAACACATCTACTTCGTTACGCGCGGTATAAGGCTAATCGATTTTGATTAATTCATTTGAAACTCTCATGCTCACGAAATATTCATTACTGGAAGTTACTTAACATCGATGCTTGTTCTGCTTTACACGACAAAGTGCAAAAAGGTATATTTTGGCAAAGAGTATTCTAAATCTACTGAAACAACTATCTAAACGTGAATATAATTGTATTGCAGTTTCGCATCAGGCAATTCAAATTAATTAATGCAATTCAATACCGTAGAGCCATCCCAAAGAAACGTATGAAACCGTTAAAAATACATACAAAGTAAAACGAGAAGCATAGAGACATCAATAATCAATTATCTGAACATTGGTTGAAATCATTCCTAACCATGGTCGAGGTCGCGCTCGTTCGTTCGTTCTAGTGTCGCGTTCTTGCAATAAAGGGTTTCTTTAAAATTTCGACCAAACCGGACCCATTTTCAGTGGCACAAGCGTCGCGAAAACGCGTTCCTTCCGTCGGCTCCAGTATTGCTTACAGATTGCATCTGATTGTTGTTCGCTTTCTAGGGGGAGGGCAGTGTCTGCCTCGAAGGCACTTAAGGGGCAGCGGTTTTGTAAGTTTTTCCCCTGCATAGCTTTACCTAAGAGTCCTTATTCTATTAATAGATTAATATTTTTAGTTAGAAAGTGTTCAACCCCACTTGCCTTACATACGTTCGTTTTCTAACAAAGGCTTTCATTTGGCTAAATCCTATTCTCGGTCCAATTTCCAACGAGTTTTTTGAAAAGATTTTTCGATAACGTACACGTAAATATACGCTTTTCATTGGTTAGTTGAACATCAAAGAAAGTTAAACCCGAAAGTGTTCGTTTAGTACAGCTGGCTCATAAAAGCGATCGCTGCAATTAATTAACGCTTGTAATTTTCATCTCACCGTATCCACTACAGTTGGCAGTAACGAAAACTTAAGTAACGGACAGTCACTTCACTAGTTATTAATGAAAACAGTGTCTAGGTTAAACATTTTAAACAGTATTGTATTACGAAAGATTGCTTCCACATTCGATCTTCACGATATTAGCTAACTGCAAACCAGGGGTTTTATTCGTTAGTATGACTCTTTTAACATCTAAATCCTCGTACCAGTTCTTTTTCTACTAGTACACTACACTACTCCTTCGTTCGCGTTCGTTTCCCTTCGATTTTTCACATAGGTTAATATCTTTAAAATTTTCGTTTCCGTGTGAGCTTCACTCAACTCGTTCAAATTTGACACAATTTTTATCCTCCTCGCTTTCCCATTGTATGATATATTCTTCACACTGCTGAATTGCGGAGTATGGCATTTTCTCGTCGTGCTTATCTCTTCTTGTGTGTGCGCGCGCACTCACAAACACTCACACGCAGTGTAGGGTGTGGAAGACACAATTTGAGTTGAAAAATAAAAGACTAGTATCGCGTCAAAAGCAGCCATATTCGCCGAAAGCTGTGTGCTGCTCTTCATACGAGATGGCAATCCCTAACACCGACGGTTCGGTCACGCTGTGTTCAACGCTGTTGAGTTTTGCTTGCACACGACGATCGTTTTCGAGCAACTGATTTCGACGAATAGGTGTCAGTTTGATGAATGAATTGTTTAGTGAAATTAGCAAATGAAAAAAGAAACAACCAGAGTAGCCTAATTGATGATGAGTAGTACTCTAGTACTTCGCTTGGAAGAAACAAGAAATAGCCACACGAAGGCAAGGGAAATACTTTTGTCCTGAAGTCTTTTCACTATCGCATTACGCTTCATGTTTTTTTGCTCCGGAAGAATAGTTTTTCTTTTCTTATTCTCGAAATCGGACGGATGACATCAACCATATCTTGATGGAAGGCTAGCAGCCATAGCACATACACACACAGGGAAAGTAGATACGGTTTTCTAAGTCGCAGATCAGTCCGCTAAGTTGATGCTGCCCGATGCGATGAGGCCACTGTGGTCGATGGTTTAAAAGACATTTGCTAGGCGGGCGGTCGTTAAGTAGATAGGTATTTCCCAAGATCCAATTTTCCCAGGGGCGCCGCTCACTTTCCAGCGTACGTAGGATTTTTGAAGGTGGTCGTTGCCTGCTTGTAGATAGGATTTTCTCCCTAAAATGAAACAAGAAAAGAAGAAAACGATTAACATGCTGATGACGATGATGATGGTGCGCAGGTGAGGATTCCAAGCAGCAAACATGTAAAGTTTTATCATGGCTCTAACGGTTAGGTTGCTACGAATGCTATCTCATTAAGTCTCATCCTACGCGACTATCAAATCTTAAATACTGTTAAAACTATCCCCTATAATCTAGACTGAAAAAAGTCGTAGCAGGAAAACTTAACCTAGCCTGTCGAACCACCTTAAGTACGCATTGAAACCATTCGTTTACCCCATATTAATCTGTTTAACGCCACAAAATAATTAGAGGTCACACAACTACTGTAGCAGTTTTAGTGTTTGATACAATTTGTTGTAATTGACCAATTTACAACCCATAATTAATTATTCTAACATGCAATTGTAGATTCATAATTGTAATAATCGAAATTTCCCAAGTGATTTTATGACGAAGCGTCGCACTATAAGTGAAAAAATAACGCTAAAAGTTACTTTGCAAAATAATTATCGATTGCGGTCCAACTCATTCAGATAGTTTGGGATTGCCATATATTGTTTAATACTGCTAAAATGACCTGCTTATTGTAAATAGTTTAAACACGAAGAACACAAAACTGTGTAAATGCTCAAAAGTTTTATAGCAGCGCTGGTTTAGCCTAACAACATTTAATAAACTGTCAAATCAAGCAAGCCACAATTAAACCCTTGAAAGCATTTTGTTTGATGTTGAATTTCACGGCCAATGTTTGAGGAACGTTGTACAGATCCGCCACCAATACTTGTTGGGTTTTGTTTTCACAATTTTGAGGTAATTTTTAATGGTTTGTTTTTTTTAAATACCCTTTTTCATTTACGATTAACATTTGGCTTTTCTCCATTTATGACACATGACCCAAAACAAAACACAAATGAACTTGTCAATCATATTCTTGATACAACGGCAAGGGTTCCTCTACAAGACAACGTTAAGTCTATATAGTTGTAATGTTCTTTGTCCTTGGCTAGTTATAAAGAAATTACCAAAAATTTAGACTAAATCTAAAGCAGGTTTTAAGAATAATGTAATTGTTCAGATTTGCTTAGTTAAAATAATACTTTTGATAAAACGTGTTTTAGTACATTTCGGCATTAGAAAATTTACTTGAGATGAGTGTCTTACCGTGTCCCACTTGGCCATCATGCGCTCCTTCTCGAAGCGTGCAAACTCTCGCCGATCGTGGATGGAGGTGAGCACCTTCCAGAGCAGCAGCACTGCCATGCCGATCAGCACGACGGCGGCGATGACCGCGAGGGCGATGCCGAGCATGAACACCTTCGGCGGGCACTCGCGCTGCTCCTGCGCCGTCACCACCACCTTGTCCTGGTCGCTGTCGTTGTAGGAGAACTCGAACCGGCAGTCGTCGTCGTCGTAGAACGTGCACTTGTTGTCGTTGCGCTGCTCGTCGATGACCACCTTCTCGACGGGCACCGGCACGAACAGCGTGCAGTTGGTGGCGCAGTCCTCGGCGTTGGCGAGCGGGCCCGTCTGGTACTGCTGGCACTGGACGCAGTGCTTGAACTCGTTGCAGCGGCCCGCGCACGTCGGGCACTTCTCGCAGTAGCGCCCCGTGTAGCGCCCGTCCTCGGTGACCGAGCAGCGGCACGTGCCACACTCGCACTCGCCGTGGCCCGAGCACAGCTCGCCGCCGTCCGGTGGCATGCACGTCTCGTTGCTCGCACGGCAGTCGCAGGCGGGGCCGGTCCAGCCGTCCCGGCACTCGCACTGTCCGCACACGCATCGGCCATGGTCCGGGCCGGAGCAGAGCAACCCGCCCGGGCGGTCGCAGGAGAAGTTGTCGCACTCGCAGTACCGACCCTCGATCACCTCGTCCGGATTGGGGCGCCGCTCGCACACGCACACCCCGCACACGCACTGACCGCGGCCGCTGCACTCGTCGGACGAGTTGGACATCCGGCACGCGTCCACCATGCCCGGCTCGAGCAGGCTGTCCGTGGCCGAGCACTCGCAGTGCTGGCCGTGGTAGTTACCGTCGCACTCGCAGATGCCGCACTTGTACGTGCCGGCGTTGCTGCACTCGCTCGCCTTTTCGCGGTACTCCGGGTCGGCCGGCTGCTCGCAGTCGCAGCTGCACAGCATCTCGATGTTGACCGTCAGGCTCTCGTTGATGCCGACCGGGTAGATCTGCAGCACCTGGTGCCAGTCGCGCGGATCGCTCGGGCACTGCAGCAGCGTGATGTGCGCCTCGAACGTCACCACGTCGCCGACCTTCAGCCCCTCGCAGCGGTTGGTCTGCTGCAGCTGGCTGCTCGTGTTGCGGCAGCGGGAGTAGTACTTCACGTCGATCACGTTGTCCGTCCGATTGTCCTTCATCTCCACCGAGGAAGAAATTTTCTGCGAACCAGCGAATGCCAAGAGCCAAGTTTAAGTATTTGTATGCTTATAGTACCAAGCTTAATTGACAGACAGATCAAAAAGGCTTAGTTAATTAAAATTAAAGTTACTTAATATTTTAGCTACTCTATTTATAATTGAATAGCTAGAGCATTGAAATAACATGTTTTTGTTGGAGAATGAAGACAAACCAAGGTTTTCAAAACATTGGTAAGCAAAAAAAGGCTCAAAATCGATGTCGAAAAAGTATCCGTACATGATGAATATTTTGCCGTTAAAAATTTAATTTAACCATTAAGTTAATGTCCCGTTGATGATAAAGTTAAGCATCTCTCAACAAACATGGTACACAGTTCGATTCCGGCGACTTTGGGAGTTTGTATACATGTCAACACTCTTGGACAATACTGGCCCTTATCTTGGGATCGTCATTTTACACTGAAAGAATATTATTGAACATCACATTTTATAAAGGCATGGCTTGTCCAAGCAATTAAACTGGTCCACATCTGATTTGGAACGAATGCAACGTTCCTAATTTGAATAAAGACCTTTGAACACCATAACACAACGCCTCAACTACTGTGTTTTATTGTTGGTACAAGATTGCTCGGTTTGATGTTTGAGTTTGTCACGTTTTGGGTTGATTGTTTGTCACGTTATGGGCCAAAATGGTTTAATTTTGTCTCAAAAATGTATTAAAAAACTGTACCAACACTGCATTGGTATCCAAAAACAGTGATTTGCAAATTCCAAATCTTTTTCTCTGATTGCTTCAGATGATTCATTGATGATCTAGACATTCCTTTCGTCGAGTAAAAGAACTTTCAGAAGTTCTTCGTAACCTGTTGAGCGATTATCCTTTTTTCGTGATTAATTGACCACGAAAGACACCTCTTTGCGGGGTTTGTCCAAGTTGTACTCTTGTTAATCCGACAAAGTATAAGGTCCTGAGAGTTTTCATGAGTTTTACTACAGAGTTCTTCAAAATCCCAGGTTGATTTCTTTGTATAACATATGAAAAAGACAGTTCTCTTACGGTTGCAGCGCTGTTTGCCCAGTTTCACGCGACCATTTCATGTTAAATTATAATATTAAGTTGCTGTCGCCATTCCTTTAGACCCTTAACAGCTCGAAATTATGACTGCTTTGATTGTTTGACTTATACAACCTTACCCAACTGGTGTTTTCCGTCAAGAAAGTTCGATGTACGGATACTTTTTTGCCTTCGATTTTGTGTCTTTTTGTGGGGTGCTTTAAAACAAAGTGACCTACAAGTAACTTTTTTCTAAATGTTAAGTATTCATTTGATAGAATCAAAGTTAAACTACAATATATCGTTTCATTTTTTTGCCCTAGGTCACGCATTCGCAGAGATAACCACGCTTAAACATAAAATTGATGACTGTGATAGAATTATGATAGAATTGAGCTCTGAATAAGGATATAAATTATTGCACGTGACGTACTTGATTGCATAAACATCTCTTTTTCATACTACAGTAGCATCATGTTTTCGTGTTTTAGAATTAGTTTTGGTGCAAAATAATCAAACTCGTCGGGAAATTCATCAAACATTTTAAATGTCCGCTTGATTGGTCTACCTAATCGCCGTGTGTACACTTACATTGTACTGCTCGCGCACCAGAGACACAATGTTGGACGAATCGTTGGACAGCTTGGCGGCGGACGAACCCTCCACCAGGCGGGACAGCTTCTCGTACACCGACAGCTCCTCCTGCGTCACGGCGAAGATCACGTTGATCGCGTTCTGCTTCACCTTCAGGTTGATCTGCGAGATGCTCGGGTAGTCCTGCGTCGTCGAGTGGGTGTAGCGTCCGTTGTGGTCGAGATGGCAGTCGCCATCGTTCGGCGTGATGACGCCGCCGAGCTTGCCGTCCCCGGCGTAGTGGAAGCCGGCGTCGGTCGAGAACAGCAGCAGCCGGCGGGCCTTCTCGCGCCAGCCGATCTGCTCGCGGCACACGATTGCCTGCATGATCGCGTCGAAGCCGCCTTCCGGGGCGTCCAGATTGCCGGACACGTTCGCCCGCTGGACCTCTTGCTGTGGAAACGATAGGAGGGTAAACGTTAGTCCTGCTCGCTCGTGCCGGCTCCAGCAGCGCTGACTAGCTGCACGCTCTACTAGCCCCACGTGTAGTAACAGTGTGTGTGTGTAAGTGTCTAGCGTGTTAAGTGAAGTGCTCTACTGTTCATCCAAATTTGTCGCTTAGGACAAACATACTCTACCAGTTGTGCTGTTTTCATTCTAAAGCATGCGACTTTAGGGAAATTAGTACAGCTTTTTGTTAAACCCAACACCCAAATTCCCTCTTGCACTAGTGTTAGAAACTTCTATGCCGCAAACAAAAGCGCAAACAAATCGAAAATCTAATCTAATTTATGCAATCAAAGCGGTACAATTAATAAATAATTGTCAGTTAACAAAACAAAAGGCAACAGGACGACAATGAACACTGCATACCACGCAAGCGCAAGCGTTGAGAGTTTTGACAAGTCTTTTAAGGTGGACCGAAAACGCAGGACATCAGGCAAACGAAAATCTTCAGGAGTACAACGAATTGGTGGGGAATTACAAACGATGGAACAGAACAAGAAACAGAACAAGTAGGGATGCAACATAAAAACACAAGAAACCTTTAAAATCTTCATGCTGGCGAAAATGCAACAGAACAATGTATAATTTTTTCATGCGTTCTCATGCGAATTTGTTGGTGGCGATGCATTCCATCCACGCCGTACTATATACTATTTGTACTCACTAAATGGTTGGTTGAATGGAGGTGCTAAGTTAAGCATCCATACGCTGGAGCGGGAAGGAAATTAAAACGACGAAGAGCGCAACTCAACCCTTAAGGGACCAGAGAAGGGAAAAGACGACACACACGCACACGCACACACACACCTGAAGAAAGCACATATTTCACCCTTTCGCTTGTCAACGGCGTGTCTGCGATCGGAAGCGTAAAGAGCGAATGGTTTTAAAACCACCCACCATTTATTAGGTAAAGACAATTTAAAAATAAAACCGTTAGCGCTGGTTAAACTCGGTTGAAACGCGTCCCCAACATTCGAACGTGTTTGCACGGAAACGTGTGTCTCAAATGGTTTATCAGGTTCGCCACGTTTAGCGAAAAGTTCTACTCTATTGCACAAAAACGCACCCAAAACCAGGAACGGGACAACGAACCTCTCAGCTTAAGGACGGGGGGAGGGTAGCGAATATTAGAGAAGCATGTTCCGCTTCCCGTAATATAGCGAAAAGCTTCCGTTTTGTGGACCGCGTTCTTCTGCCACCCGGGGGAGCGGTAGGGGGGGATGAAAAGAGGATGCAGCACCGTTCCAATGCCGGGACATCACCGGGGGAGAGTTTGTACATCGGGCAACGGGGGGGAAAAAAAACTCTAGCACGCTAGGAACAACCACAAACCGGTAAACCGAACAAATCACACACACACACACACACCAAGCACCAACACAAACGGGGAAAACCTTCAAATCAGCAACGAAGTGAAGAGGTGTAACACGAGGAAAGAGGGGAAGGGGGAGCAGGAGAGTTGCGATGATACTGTGGTGACCATGGAGTGTCCAGCATTAATGACTATTTTCCTGATCTGAGGGCTTCTAGGAAAACAAACCGTAGTAGTGTGCTAGGAGTCAGCATTGCAAAGTCAAGTGTATATATATTAATCCGACCGATTGTAGCTCGAGATGAGCAAGAGTTAAAGAATAGCTTCCGTGCCATTGTTAAACACAGGAAAAGAAGCCTATCAACCATCCCCGCCCTGCGATCCTTGTTGTTTTGGTATGGTTAATACTTCCTCGGTTCGTAAAAATCAAGATGGATGCAAACTAACACTGGATCAAGGATGGTTATCCTTTCGTGAGGGATTCTTGTTGAACAAATATGAGGTTTTAACTTTGTCTCGAAAGCAGGTGGTGCTGAGTCTAAGGCACCAAGCATTTGAAAATAGCTCACCAGATTCTGTCTCTAACGCATCTGACTTTGTCTCTAAACCCATCAGTTTTTGCCTCTTGCCAAAACCATGAAAATGAAAAGGGTAATCGAAGGGTTTCCTAGATAATTACACTCAAACAACAATAAATATTAATTCATTTTTGCTTTAAAATTAACTTGTGCCTTTTACCATTTCGAAACCCGAGCAGAATCGGAGACTTCAGGAATACGAGAGGTTGCCTTTTATGATACGGGATTTGCCAAACCTGGTGATGCAATCTGTCAACAAACAGCTCTATCGCAAAGTTAGACGTTTTTGAGGTTCTACGTACACAGAACGTTTTGTCATACGAGCGCTATTTATGTTGTGTACAGTAAGTTAAAAGTTTCATCTGCCCCCAAAAATGTAATTTAATCGTGCACATTTCCGTGCGACTATTTTTTACAACTTTCGACGTGGATGAATGAACTTAATTCGCTTAACTTTTGGCGATGAAGCTCCATCAAGGACTAGTGCTTATCGATGGTTTGGGGAATTCAATCGTGGTCGGAAGTCCCTCCAAGACGAATTTCGTGAAGGTCGTCCAAAGTCAGTTGTTGTTCCGCAAAACATTGAAGCTGTGCGCGAACTGATATTGCAAGATCGTCATGTGACCTATCGTAAGGTGGAGGCAACCTTAGTTATTAGTGGGACTAGCATACACTACCCTTACGAAAAAAACAAACTGAAAGGTCCAGAATGCACGTTTTGGAGATACATCAATAATAGGGGGAAAATTGCTTCGACAATTGGTTCAAACGCATGAAAAGTGTGTAGATCTTCATGGGGAATAATTGGAAAAACAATAAAGTAATTTTCGATGATAATCCCAAAATATAAAAGACAACCCTCGTACATATAAACTTATTTTCATATCAGCTTAATGGCACTTGTTTGGTTTACTTGTATTTACAACCGATGCCGTATAATTATAAAATTTTGGCCTGCACCATACTTTTAATTTATTAATAATTATGCTTGATTTCCTTCTTCTTTGTAGGCAGCTTTATAAAATAATTGTTCGTACAAAACCAGTTGAACACGGGACGAAAACGGATGAGTTAGAGACAAAGCTAGTGAGTTAGAGGCAAAGATAAGTAGCAACGACTGTATTGTTTCTCTAGAAGCCGGGTTTTTGTAGACTCTCGCCCCTTGTAATCGCCAATAAGAGAACTCTAGTTTATGTTATAGCATTCTACTAATGCGGAGGGGGTCTACGTATTGCGTGTGTTTGTGACATGAAGACAAGACGGATGGAGCGCGGGAAGGCGGTGAGGATTTTTTGTTGTTTGTTTTTTGATGATGGTGTTTTGTAGTTTAGCTTTCGCTTTCGCCCGCCCCGGCCCCGCAGCCCTCAAAAGGTCTCGTGGAGGCGTTTGAGGGCGGTGCCAGGTTGAAACTTACGGAGAAAAGATTGGCATCGGTGCTCAGTGGCATTAGGTTATGGTAGCCGTAAGGCGCGACGCAACTGGGGCATGGCTCGCGTAAACTGGGAAGAGAAGAAACGTGAGAAGAAGAAAACGGGGGAACGTAATGAGAACGGCACGACAAAGCTGGAAAGAAAATGCCGCCAACCGACCGGCAACCGACCGGCGCAACACGTGGGTTCGGGCCGGTACACGATTTAGCTGTAAAGTAAAGGGTTGAAGGATAGGGTAAACCGTCAGTACGCAACCGACCGGCAGAGGTCGATGGTTTGGCGGACTTCGACGAAGTGGGTGGAACTAGAACGCTCAGCAGGCTGGAGGAGGATCGGAGCTTATGTTGTTGTGCTCTGCATTAGAGCCAGAGATAGAGCCAGCTCCAGATGTCTTCGAGGTGAACAGGCGGCAAAGAGCAAACCCGAAACTAATTAACCCTGAGATACCGCCATCGCTGATACGCCGGACAGTGGCAGTGGCAGATAAGTTCTGGATGGGACTCGACCCGATCCCACACGTACGACCGGAGGAATGTTACTGCTGTTGCGGTTCGCCTGCACAACCAGGCGGAACAAATGGAGTGAAAACAACGTGATAAGCAGCTCGTGCAGCTTCTACTGAGTGCAGCCACGTAATCGCCACTTGCAGGCCACACACTCACACACATTTCAGACACCATTACGAAACTTAACCAACCAAACGAGAGAGAAAGAGTGGAAAGTTGAGAAAACTGTTCTTCCCGGAACGACGAACGATAATCCACCGATCAGTACTAACCGAAAAGCATGTGGTAATGATGCTAATTATTTTCCCAGATGGCTGCAGGGTGTACGCACCCACGATGAAACATTGAATACGACAGGGCAAACCCACGCCCACACGACATAAACGACATAAACATACACTACTACAGCTACTACTTACAGCTAATACTAAATCTACCCACAAAAATTTGCTTAAACGTTTAAAACGTGTGAAACGTTTCGCTCGTAAATTGGTATGGGAATGATGGATGTTAGGCTTCCGCTGCATCTGTTGATCCGTTTACTATTGCTACATTTTCGTCCCCGGTTATATGCGCCTACCTCCAAATGTGCGGAAATGACCGGGAGCGGAAATGGTACAAATGAGATCGAGGACGGGAAAAAATAGCCATTTATCGAAATTACAATCTACTGCAAAATAGAAATGGTTATGATGTCCTGGAACGTCAGAACAACGGAGCCGTTCGAAGTAATGCACACACAAAAAACAAAAACAAAAATACGCACACACGCAGCCTTGTTTAAGGCTGTTTAACACCATCCAATACTACTCTACTAAATCCCAAGGACAAGAGAATTACGAGCCCACAGAAAAATACAATACAAAACACACACACACACAAATACACATTGTAAAGCAACTAAATGATACTACAGATGAGCTAAAAGGATTAAACAAACAAACAAACAAACAATACACGCGCACACACAGCCAGCGATAATAGCGAAAAAAAGGCACATACACACAGGGTATGGCGATGTAGAAACATTTCGAAAAGAAATAAGCAAACATCAAACTATATCTCAACGCATAACTAGTTGACCGTCTCCGGGGCCATGTCTAAGCTTTCGCATGTTTCTGCGACTTATCTGGACTACAATCAGAACAAAAAGCGAGCATCAAATAGAACGAATGTCGTAAACGTCGACCCCCGTTCCTCCAACCGATGGAAGCGGTGTGAGGAGTGAAATCGAAACCAAATGCGATGATATGATGAAGATCCTGACCCGATTATCGATCGGGGAGGGGTTGGGTAGTGTCGGTAACTCGATGCGAAAGGAAAACGCCTCTAGCGAGAAGGGAGAGGGGACAAGGGAAGCGTAAACGGTAGCCGTTTAGGGCGACGAGCCCAATCAACCTCGCGTGTTGCCGCTATTTGTCAGCTGCCAGGTTCTTATTTCCGGATTGACAGGATATTGCTCGCCGTTTCCGACCTTTCATTCGACGCCATTAGGTGCGCCATTCGACTGCAGACAGAATGGCTCTTCCCTCTCCATATGACAAACCCTTTTTCGTTTGCAACAGAATGGGACTGAATGATGGCCGCCTTAAGCACATTCACGATGGTGATCATCGGCTGGGAAGGATAATGACGCCTTTCGATGGCCGACGGAAATCAAAATGAACGAGGAAAGTTAAAAAAAAATACAGCCAAACTAATTAATACAACACTCAACAACATCATCGTGAAATCCACTCTTTAAGAACGTTTTCAATCTGAGGACGCTTACCAATTCACGGGGAGGATAATTAGAAAAGGCATAACATGGTTTTGAGGGAAAGCATCGATCGGTTACAGTTCATCGCGAGTAGATTACATTCACTGTCTGGTTTCAAAGTGCGATTTGTGCACATTCAGGGATAATTTGAGAAGGTGGTCCTACATTGGCTAAATCGCACTACGCGCGCGCGCATGTGTGTGTGTTTGTTTGAAGGATGTTCTGGTTTAAATAGTTTCCCCCTTTTTTTACAACTCGAGCTAGACAACAACATTGAACTACACATTGAAGGCAAATCAAAAACAATCTTGAAAATTAAGAACATGATCGAGATAGAGAGAGAGAGAGGGGTTGGGAATAGTTTGCTGCTGTGTGTTTTTTTTTTATCTCACTTACGGTGAAGAGGTTGGAATCCGAACTAAGCGACATATGGTGAAGATACCCGTACGGTGCATTGCATCCATCGCATGGATGTTCCAGTCTGTGTGTGTTGGTCATGCGAGTACGCGCGGACGCGTTCGAGTATGTCAAAGGAACGTTGGGAAAAACAGAGAGAAAGAGAACATGGTCAGAGGAGGTGCATGCGATGGTGCTGGTTTGACGGCCCTTGACGAAACACCTGGAAGCTGATGGTTGCCTGATGGACGTTGGCTGCATCAGTGGTTTACTGCTGAAAACGTAAATTAACATAGCACCGCGGCACGGACAGCGGAAACAAAACGGCAGAACAGAAAACAAACCAATCCCGAGTGGAATCGGGTGCGGAAGATCCACGGAGTAGCAGCCGGCGTTTGGACCGTGTGTTCCGTTTGCCTTTTTGGGCCTCCGGACGCCAGTGTTTGCGGGTTGATCCGAATTGCTCGGTCAGACGAGCAGTACTTACTTCTTCGGCACGGTCGAAACGTAGGGCATCAGCACCTTGTCGACGAACGAGCCAAAGCCGAGCTTGAAGTTGCTGGTGATCTTGCGCATCTCCGAGGCGAGGTCCGCACCGAGCGTCGACAGGATCGTTTTGTCGTCCTCCATCGACTTGGACAGGTCCATCAGGTAGTACAGGTCGACCGGGTAGTCTTCCGCCTGCGCATAGTTCACGTTGAGCCGGTACACTTCATCTGCGTGGAGAGCGGTTAGTTGAAAACTTTCGAAAAAGGAACAACGATTGGTTGTTGTTTGTGGCTACTCACTCAAACGTAGCTTGAGGCTGACGCTCTGAGGTGAAATCTGCACAATGCTACCGGCGGCCGACTCGGACTCGTACGACGAGGACGACGACGACTGCTGGTACGAGTGCGACGACGACGAGGACTGGTAGTGGCTCGAGGAGTAGTACGATTCCCGCTCGCTCTGCCCTTCCAGCGAGCCGCCCGTGCGCCGGGTCGGTTTGGTCAGCTCACGACCCAGCAGCAGCCGGAACTCGTTGCTCGGATCGACGGTGTACTCCTCCGGGCAGTACTTCTCGATCTGGCCGTGGCACCGCGGATGCGTGAAGTTGGGCATCTTGCACCAGCGGCAGTTGGTCGTCTGGATGCACTGGCTGCAGGTCGTTTTGCCCGGGCAGGTCGTCAGCTGGTAGGACGCCACCTGCCCCTCGCTGCTTTGGACGGTCAGCGCTACGAGCGCCAGCGCGACCAGCATCGCCATCGTGGCCAGCGCAGTGCTGCCACCTGGTGGGCGCGGGACAATCATCGGTGTCGGTTGAGCGGTTGATTGGACCGGCGCAAGGTTGATGGGCTATCGGGTTGATCGGGGCTGCGCGCGTTGATTCTCCTCTGTTGCTGGATTCTCGAACCCAACCGAGCGAACTGTGAAAGACAAAACGGAACGGACATGAAACCCGGGGCTGCTGATAACAATCATAAATAAAACACTCCCGCGGTCACCGGGAGCCGGTACCACACCCATACCAACCCATTACGGCAGATAATACTCCCAACCGGCCCATGAATGATAATTCGCTCTGATAAACGTCGTCACCGTCGATAGGAGCGGTGTGTTGGAGACGTTACCTTAACCTACAAATTAACGAACGCCAGGAGCTGACAGATGTCGTTCATGTCGAAAGCAAATGTATGTTAGTTCCCGCAGGTCCTTTGCTCCACTCATATGCAGTTTACGTACTTCGCGGGGTCAAGGGCCGTTACCATCATTCAGGCACACCCAACACAACACCCATCGCGGGTTTTCACCCATCCATGGAACACAACAGCGAAATTTAGAAAATCGAAAGCGACACCATACCACTTTGGTCACACCCCTGTTGGTTCTTTATCGCAATTCTGGGTGCGCTGATGGACGCACGCACACGCACACACAGCAACGGTCTCAGTGGGAAAACTCACCCCGTGATAGCCTGAACATGGCACGGGGGATGAGGGATGGGCCCGGTACCAAAAACCACGGTAAGTCGCCTGGAAAATGGTCTTTCCTTTGAAGCTTGCTACAGGCGATTTGCTTGCAATCTCTCGCAGCTTAAATGGGGCGAAACACGATGCACGATGGTGCGCTTTTAACGATATGACAATGCGTTTTGCAAATCAGCAAATTTAACGCCAGAAAATTTCTTCATCAACCGAACGATACTTGACGATAATAAGACAAATGAGCATGAAATTGACACGATCGGTTTTCGACAACAATACCAGTTCCAGATGCGTCAGTTAAACAAATACGTATACGTACAATGTAACACTAGAACAACTCAACCAGCAAAAATGATTGTTCCTTGTTTCGTGAACAATATCAAAGAGTTCATGTTAAATGGTTTTAGAATAAGTTATGTTTTTGGAATTAAACCATTTTTTTCAAACGTTAAATGTTAACCTTCATAGTTCGATAACGAACGTTATATAGAATATAGAAATAACGTTTAATAAATCGTAGAATCGCGAAATTTAAAGAACTTTAAATTGAATGCATTTGGCAAACGTTTTATTCAAAATAAATGATTGTTAAAGTCAAAACAAACGATCGTTTCTTCATAGATGGTCGTTTAAACAATATAATAATAAAATAAATCTGTATACGATATCACCTAATGTTTGAAACGACAAATTATTTTTTCTAGCTTTTCACGCAAGCGTGAACTAAATATCAGCTTTTATAAATTGTTATAATCACTTCGTGAGCATAAATTGTGAACTGCCAATTTGTACCAGAGATAATGAAAGGTGTTGCTTGAAAAAAAGAAACTTGAGTACAGAAGCGAATCTACCTAGGGGCGGACTGAGTGGACCGAAATCCTTAGACTGAAAGAGAAACCACCGATTATTATTTAACACTTTATTTGTCTGTTGTGTTTTTTATGAGATTGACCATTTTAGATTTATGGTATAATTTAATATTTCGTTTTTCTTATTTCAGTCTGATTTTTTCGTTTGAATCAAAGTGCTTGCGATTCAAGGGCAAAAGTATGTATCGTAACCCATGTAAAATTATTTTCCATTAACGCAGTCAAAACCAATTAAAGAATTTAATAGTTCGAGACCCCTTTCAAATGTATTGTGCGACTATGAAAAATCAGAAGATCGCATAATAGACATAATATACACTTTACATAATAGACACTATATTAACAATGGAATAGATATGAAATCTAAAGAACGAAACGAAAAGCCTGAAATCTATTGAAATGTATTAAAAAGAGCAGCTTCCAAGTTAAAGTTACTAGATCATCTCTAAATCAAGACAAGATTTGTAAGTCATAATGCCTTGGTGCCTACATGAATATCATGATTTTTTTAAAGTTACATTTACAGCAATATGTGATAAATTCAATGAAATACAGTCTAGCCCCGGTTTTTGTCCACCTCGGTTTACGTTGTTTGAAAAATCATTCGAAACTAGTTCATAGTAGAGTGCTTTGTTCTTTACTCATATGATTTAATGCAATTCGTATGACAGAAGGTTCGAACATGGACTAATAAATGGAAGTCTTGAATAGGCATTTTAAACGTAGGAAGCATGGAAATTTGGCGTAAACGTTTGAGAATCGAATAAGAATCAAAATCGAATCCGAAATTGAAAGAGATTTTTATTTTGAATTTCCCCGTTTATAGACTTCATTATGAGATATGAATTGGAATGAGAAAAAAATTTATCTTTGGTCTTTAGTTTAGAAACATTTAGGGCCTCGATCCGCCTCTGCTTGTGTGCAAGTTTTATTTTGTTCTAAATTTTGTTAACCATGTTGAACCAGTCAAAACGGCTGGTCCCGGGGTAGAATTGCTCAACATTCAGTTTATTTTCAATGCTAAAAATAAGTTTTGATCATTTCACTAAATATGCAAAAGTCATGCATTAACTACGATACAAATGATACACCTAAAACAAATGATTGCGATTGGCAGGTATCAGATCAGTCAAACTGACTGGTCCGGTAGCTCTAGTGTTAATGTAGCTCTCTCCTCGTGCTCGTGTCATGAACGATCGTCTGTTTTTGCTGTTAGGATATGCCGACACAAGGGCGAAACGGCGTCCTGCCGGTTAACAACGCAATAAATATTTCACCTTCATTTAACCCATCCTTTGACGGACGAAGATTGATTTAAAAAAACGCTGTAAATTTAAGCATCGTTAACCCACTGCCAACCGTAGCTTATCGCTTGGAAACAATTAACTTTAGCGAAATATATTATGTATGAATTCATCGGGGCAGGATCGTTAAAAGGATGGACCCCAAGCGGGTCGATCAGGGACGGCAAAAAAACGAAGAGGTTGTTAAACTCGAAAAGGGTTCCAGGAACGCATCCCTCGCACGACATCAGTAGCCAAACCGTGTAGGCTCTTTTTTCCCAAACGACCCTGCGGCTATCTCCAGTTGCCCGATCGCAGTGTTTCCTCTTTATTACTGTCATTAGGAGATGGATATCCCCGAGCGTAACCCGTTCCCTGGCTTCCGAATTGCTTCGGTTCGGTGTCAGAAGGTTAACCCTTGTCATTACCCAATAACGACTGAGTAATTGCCGTCATATTCTGCAACAATTATCGCATTATCAGTTCGAGAAATGTGCCACCGCCTCGTTCGCAAATACTGGAGCAACATTCACATTGACTCATCTTCTCCCGGCCAGGGGGATGAAGGCGTCCCTGCTGACCTCAGGCGTGTTTTGTGAAGCACACTTATCCTGTCAAACGCTGATTCATGGTCGCCCCGAGGCAACAACACTGGGAGCAACAACGAGTTGTGGAATCCGACCAAGTCCCACAATCGGAACCGCGTCATCGACGGCGTCCGCAAACGGAAGAGGACGTGCTTCTTCGAACAAGGCGATGACGACGCTGTGTACCGGGCGATGACGTAAGCGCAAACACTCGCGCTCGTCGGTGACGAGTCCAACCATCTTCCAACCACCCCCTCTCCTTCACGCGGGGAAACCAGGCCGGGTCGTAAAAGATTAAAGAGAGGATGGATGCGCACTGGCGAAAGCGGCAATGCAAAGTTACAACCTTGACGAAACAGCGTAAGGACGGAGGTTGTTTCAGACAACAAAAACAACAATAACAAACGGCCATACGCCGGGGAATTCCACCCGTCAGATACATGTTATTTTGATAGAAATGGAACAAAAAAACCCACCAAAAAATATCTACTTTCACCCGAACGAACTGGTATTGTAAGGTACGGTGGGGAAATATGCACCCTTATGCGAAAAACAATCATTACTCGCAGTCCAATGGATATCAAAAAAATATTCAGACTCTTAACTGACTCTTACCCAAACCAAGATGATCGTTTAGGAGAATTCGTTGAAAATTGTGGGACAAAACGGCCCGGACTAGAACCATCCAATGAGATTCTATAGTGTTGAACTATCTATAATCCCAAAACAGATTTAACCATTTCAATAAATTCATTTGAATTTGTTTCCATCGCCATGAAAGTTTGTTTTGTTGCAAAGAATTTTTCTTCACTTAATTCCATGTAGGATGCCAAAAATTAAACATTTTATATTTTTTTGATGTACAATATTTGCAACCTTAAGTTGGTTTTGTTTGAACAATACTTAAATTAAATGGTCAAAAGCCTTCCAACTTTAGTACAGTGCCATACAGTTGTAACAGTTCTTATTGCCGGTCACATAAATCGGTTCTCCTCCCCCTCCCCATCACCGCAGAAGAATGTTTTTGCTGTATGCTTCGTCAAAAATAAACCAACAATTAATGATCAAATTACTTTCTATATTCCTTAAGTCTGTTTGATAGCAATATCTCATTTCACTACTCAATTTGCTTAACCTTATTTTCTCTTTTTCATGTTAGTGTAGAGCTTTGCTACACATAGAATTTTGACCTATTTTTGAAGTTGCATAATTCAGTTCAACACACCCTGGTGCTTTTGGCCCCACTTTCTCCTACAAGCATAGGAGATATCGTAAATGGTTCCCGTTCTTGTTTTGTTCCTTTAGCGTCTCCTTTACGCGGTTGCCTTTTAAAAACTGTGACAGTTTGTGGATCGAAGGGCATGGCCCGGTGTGTGTTTGTGTGTAACAGAAAATGAAAAGGTTTGCGATGGCAACAAACGAGGTCAAGGCTGTGGGTGCAGAAGGGCTTTTTTATGGTTCAATAAAGGTACACCTCGCCCCATTGCACAACCCACCACTGATCCAGCAGAAGTGCAGGGAGCTGATAGGAACGAAAGGAGTAATCGAAAATAATTCCGTTGGCAATTTTCTGAAGGACAGAGACGATGCACTGCTTGCCTGAAAATTCGCAGTCGATTGCATTCGATTTTCGAGAAAAACGATACGGACGCATTAGTCAACCCGTTTGTGTGTTGTGACTCATTTGGCGTGGCGTTGGCTTGGTACCAGATAAAATTAGAAACGCACGTATTGCTTGCACTTCGTCCCTGTTCGGCGGTGCACAAGCACGTGCGGATTTGGCAACACTACAGGAAGGAGGGAGAATAGTGTTTTGCAGTGCATTGTACAGCATTGCGCCGGTGCACTCGTCGCAACACGCACACACACACACACACACATCATCTTTAAGACGCGAGACAAGATCAGATGTGACTCACACAGTCGCGTGAAGTAGTGAAAACTTGATCTGCTCGTAGACAGCGAGACCTTCAAGGGAGGCTACGAAGCACCTTATGGTGCCGGAAACACGAATATTTCTTTCTGAGGAAGAAATTGTCTATTTCTTGCAACGAAATGGAATTGTATCTTCTCTAAAATAATTACTTCGCCTTTCAACGGGAACGCAATTGCAATCAACGCCATTTGTTGATAAAACTAAATTTTATAAAACAAGTTTTGTAGTCGGTAGTGCGAAAAACAAACTCTTTAAAACAAATGAAGTAATTTTTCTGTTTAACAGCTATTTCAAAGGTTCGTCCTATTGTTGACAGTGACAGTTCCACAGAAAGTGCTGACAGTTTACGTGCTCCGGCAGACGAAAGCAGTCCAATGAAATGACTGATTTTATATCATCGCAGTGAAAGATTGCTGCCTTCTGCCAGCACCATAAGACAAACAATCTCTAAACACTGAGCTCTTCAGATGGGATCGCTTCAAATCGATCGTTTTCGGCACGCACCGAAAAAAGCCTAACTGAAGCGCAGCTAATCTCAGACACTGGCTTTAAGCAGAAGGACAACCGGCTCGGACCGACCCTGGGATGCCCGCACATCTGGTGTATCGGGCCTTCTCGATGTTCGGGGGTGCGTGAAGCAACCGAAAGCAATTGAGTTAAAGTGCCGGCGAATCTGGAAGCTTAAAAAACACAAAGCTAACTACGAAACGCATGTTCCTTCTTTTCAAAGAATACGGAGAGGCGATTGATGCAGGTTTGAAATGCGTGCGATGCAGCCTACGCATCATTTTCTATGAATTCGCAGAAAACCTGCTACCAAATTTCTTTGCTGACAGCTGATTCTCTTCTTGTTCGGTGTTTTCCTTGAATTGTGCGTTCCAACGCGTCTCTTGCCATCGCCGGTTTGTGGAAAAAGTGGCTACTTCAACCGAAATTTCCCTTCCAGACAGCCCTCTGCAAAACTAGCGCAGGTCTGCACAACAAAACCTCCACCAGAATGAAGCCGAGAAATGCGGCGGATGTTGTTCTGCTTCCAGCGGCAAACCGTGGGCAATGGTGCTGTTTAAGAAAAAGTTTCCACTCCTCAAGGATGGTAGTAAACCTCTCCCCAACCCTCCACACCTTCCCGTCCGGGTGCATCTGGAAAGTGCAACGGCTACGTAGTAGTAGGTCGAAACATCGAGTCGGGCAAGAGGTAAACGTGCGAAGAGAACGGGTTTTCGATCGGCTTCCTCCACCCACGGACGAATTGGGAGCAGATTTGCTACGCGCATTTTCGCGTGGGTGAAACGTGGGGACCGCTTTCGGGGTTGGATCGTTGGATCAGCGGGCGGACCGACTTGAGATTGTGCGAGTCCGTGTGTGGTTTGCAAGTGTGGGAGAGGTCAGCATCCATCACCATACGGTTGCTACTGGTTGGTTTGCTTTATGGCAAAACACCCTGCAACTTCCGGCCTGCACTTTCCATAGCGCATCTTATTTGGTTCCTTTACAGAAATTGCTCCCATTAATCTGCGACACACTAACTCGAGTCACTATTGTTTTTTCTTCATCCGTTTCCTGTCCGATAGAACCCCGGCTTCCGTTCGTTGGTTGAGTTTTTTACATTCCTTTCCTACAACCGATTTGGAAGATTGTTTCCCCGCATTCCCTATTCCCCGACCTGCAGCCGATTTCCCAATGTTTTACATTCTATTATTAAACGATCGTACACGCATGGCATGGATCTGGGCGTTGGAAGTATAGGAGCGCAGACCGGTAAGGGTAAAGGGCGTGGGGAACGCATGTGGGAAGCATCGAGTGCGTAGGCGCCAGGCAGCATATTTTCGAGCTTATTTCATATGCAAACGGACAAACCAAACCTGCCGTCGCCGATTGAACATCCGTCCGGTCAATCGTCGTCGTTGTCGTCGTTGTCGTCATCTTGTGGGTTCTAAGAAACACACTACTAGATGGCTGATGACGACTACACATATCCACTACCACGTGCGTGCGTGTGTGTGTGTGTCTTCTGGTGCCGTATGCTGATACGATATGTGTATGTTATGTTTTCGGTAGTCTTGTGTTGTTTTTCTCTTCCTTATGCTCGCCCTTCCTCAGGGGCGGCGTCGCTCGAGACGACGATGTTTCATCCCCGCCTGGTGGTTCCACCCTTCCCCGGCCGTCTCAAAATTACCCCGCGTAGGGGGGAATTCCACTTCACTCACGCCCTTCGACGCTGCCGGAGGAAAAAATCGGACACTTTTTAACGTACTTAAGCATGTTTTATTCTACCATTTGCTACCGCTCATTTTGTTGCCGTGTGTATGTGTGCTGTGCGCACACGATTGAGGGCAATTACTGTGTGTCTTTGGGTTTGTCTGTGTGAATTGCGCGTCGATCGCGATCGTGAGATGAAGCCGCGGGCGTTCGAACAAACGATATTCAATCCTCGGGGGAACGCGTGCGCAAAAATCGTATTGACAGACGGTGGAATTGATCTCGGCCAATCGGCCACATTCAAGCCCACACAACCAATAGAGAGTGTTTCGTGACACGCCCGGGACACGGCCACAACCAAAACCCGGGTGTCGATGCAGCATCGGCGGGGAAAAGGCACCAATGACCCTGGAAAAAAACATCTGGCGCTTCGGTGCGGCAGATGACGGATTTTTCTTTTCGCAAAACGCTAAAACCGTTCAAAATTCTATTTCCCATTGCGAATCGCTTTTGCCCCCGACAGGGGGTTTTCCCATTTTGCACGGAACGACAAAACAACCCTCCAAAGGATGTGGGTAGGCGTCTATCGTCGTTTCCCTTTTCGCTCGTTTCCATCTTTCGACCCGTCAAGTACCGCTGGCCAGCGTCGTTTAAAGACGTTATCTTCGGTTGTTGCCCGCCCCGTCCCAGGGTCATAAATAACGATAACTCAATCGTTCCCAAAACGATTCCATCCATGGTGCCAGTCACTGGAGAACAGAAAAACCTCGGGAAACCATCCGGAACGAAATCCAAATGCATAGAGAGAGAGAGAGATGCTGCGGGCACAAAATAGGGAAACACTCCGCAGCACCGTCTTTAACGTCAGTCATTTGCATTTGCAGAAGGGCCAACAACGAAAAGGTCTTCCTTGCCCTGCGTGCAGCATTGATTTGTTGGCCAATGTTTTGGGTCGTTCGAACGGTTGGGTATCGGGTTTTATGGTTTGCGTATTTTCGGTGTTTTTTGTTTCGGCCTTACAATGTAATAAAACCGATCCGGGCGGAGAAGCAAATCTCCGTTTACTGCACACATTTTGACTTTTCCAGCTGTTGTTGTTGTTGTTTGTGGACTCATATTTCTTCGCCAGTGCGCGATGCAACCTGCGGGCTGTGTGGCGTACTGTGCATTCCATTATTGTGCTGGTTTTTGTGCGGATGCAGCACAAACCGACTGAATTCCGCTGGATGCGCGCGACACCATGGGGAAGATGCTGTCCTTTTACGGCCGGGGCGACGAGATCGACCCTAAAAAGGGAAACCCTTCGTACGGGCAAGAGATCGGAGCCGGTGGGGAAGTGAAATAAAAAAGCTGAAACTTGATAGAAAATGTTCGTGGAACCATCGCTTCACCACCGCGACCCGTACGATCACGCACACACAGGGGCGACTATGCAAGCCGCTCCCGGTATGGGCCCGACCCCGGACACCAACTGTTTGGACAGGCGGACAAAGTAGCACGATACTATGATTAATCGGAATGGTACTTGTCGGATGGAAAAGAAGAATCCACGAGATTGTTGATTGCTGAACGGATCCGTCGTGGGGGGAGTTGATAAGGCAGGCGCCCAGAAGTGCCAGGGAACCAAACTTACCCAGTTATTATCGAAGAAGAGGACAGGCGTAAGTTGATCGCGTATACAGCAGCGGTGATGGTTTTGCTTTGGCCGGAATCGTGATGCTCGAAATCGGACCTACAGGAGATTCAGTCAAAACCGGGCACGGAAGCACGGGTCGGATTCACCTGCGTTGTTGAGTCACACTTATTTTGCGCCAGTGTATGGTACGGGATCACCGCGGTTGGTTTGGTTCACTTGTGCCACCTATATTCGTCACGGGTTTTCCGTTTTCCCCCTCGGGGGCCCCGGGGCGTATACACGGACGCTACCCCGCGCTTCCACGGACTGCCGGAGGCGGGCAAAGATAAATATAAATCTTCCGATGATGGGTGCGAGCGCGCGCGCGAGTGTGTGTACGTTATTATTTGTTTAATATGTCTCAACCGACGGCTCGGTTCGCCCGTTTCGAAATCGGTGCCGTGACGCGGGCCGCCTCTTCACATTCGTGACCACGGGTCGTGGTCGTCCACCAATTTCATCACCTTTCACCGCCGACCAGCACACACTACACGGTTTCGAACGCACAGATGCTGCACTAGGTAAATCACGTCGATTCTCTTAGCGTAGATACGGCACACAGGAGGGACTAGACCACCATCTGCACGCCGACGAAAGCCTACGGAGGGGTGGGGAGGGTGTGTGTGTGTGTGATGCCGAGGAGCCGCACTTCACTCCCGCACAGGCACGGAATGAGCGGATGGGAGGGAAGAGCGAGAAGGGAACACTTGACCAAGGCTGGTGATGGCCACGTACGCGTGCACCGTTACTGCGTGCGGCTTGTTCGACGGCCTGCGTCCGAATGATTCGAAATAGAGTCGTGGACCTTGGCACGCTAGGCTATGCTAGGTGCAGCGCTGCATGGGCGAATGGTTCCGTGACGATCCGAAACATGGCAAGGCGTGGAACGGAAACCGAAATGCACCTGTGCTATTACTTACGCTTATCACAACGCTCGGTAGAAAATGCATTGGATAATTATCATTATTTCAAAATGACTTACCGCGAATGATCCACCTTGCCCTCGTTTCGGGCCGAACGTTGCACACATTCGTTTCTATTCTAATTCAATGTTCCGCAGGGCGATGGGTTCATGTGTTCGATGAGTTCAAACAAACGAAATTTAACTCATCATTCCGTTGCACATCCCAACGAGGAAAGGAACTGTGAAGCACCCGATGAATAACTGGCCAATAAGGCTCCATCAAGGGGTTATTCACCCACTGATTGAATGACCTATTAATCAAGATGTCATTTTGTACATACCTTGGAAGAGCCAGCATTGCGTTTGCCGAATGATTCGGGTTGCACTGCTGCGCTCTTCAGGAATACCACCTGTGCTGATGCTGATGACCATTCTACACTTCCTACACACGAAAACTAAAGTGATATGTTGAAAATTTCAACTTCCAAACTAACTTAACACAGTAAAACTTGTGAAAAACAAGTACAACCACACACGAATGCTAGGTGGTCCGTAAACACACACCCGGACCTAGCTGAATAATGCCCTTATTAGATACGGGCTTTATCTGTCACCTTTGCCCGTCCGATTACTGTCAAAACGCGTTTGGCAGAAACATTCCTTCCTCAAAATCGGAACCTAGCATATAGGGTTATCATAATTCGAATCCGCGATCCGCGTCGTTATTCTGACAGTTTCATACAAAAAGTAAACAAACACTTTGAAAAAAGCGAAAAAATTGCTGGCCGCGTCCCTTCGTTTCCGCGCAGCGTCTCGACGCGTAGGTGGTGTCGTTTCAGATTGTGAGAAGATCTCGACACAGCCAGCTATTTTCTCGCTTTTTTCAAAATGTTTGTTTACTTTTTGTATGAAACTGTCAGAATAACGACGCGGATCGCGGATTCGAATCATGATAACCCTAATACCTGGTTTCTTTTTGCTGTGGTCTGTGTTTTATCTGTCAATGTGCCGATTTGTTTACTATTCGCTTTGTTACGGAACGTCTACACACGCTCGCGACATTCCTGCGACCGGGTTTTCTGCGACTTTTTGTGTCGACTGAAGTGTCAATATCGGCCATCTTGAATGTCCATATTGTCCCGTTGGCTGAAACTAATTCTGTTTTGTTACTTTACGTCGAAACGCTAAATATATACGCTAAATTCAAACATTAAAATGATTAAATATCTCCAAACCCCATTTGGTAGAACTTTACGTTATTATGCGGTTATCACACTGGTCGCCAATGTTGACTTGGCAAAGTACATACTGTCAAATTTGCGAATTGAGCAGGCTCATTTCACCAGCGGCTCCCTCATTTGACAGTGCGTCGCCTTTGCCAAGTCGCCATTGGCGACCAGTGTGATAACCGCATTAGACGAACGAGCAGAAGTTATAATGACTGATATAATCCGTGTCTAATATCGGCATAAGATGTCAAAGGCTGGTTGGGTACTTTGCAATATCCGTTCCTTTGTATGCCTCTGAATGTGGAGGGGTGACCCAGCACAAGAGGATATAACCTAGCTCGTAAAATAGCAGAAGAAGAATATCCGTTCCTACATGAAGGAACGGACTAGTTCCGATGGAATAGTATGCACATCCCTACCATACTGTGAGTTCGAAACAGCTGTCACAGGTCAATCTGTCAGATTTTTCAAAGCGAAGGGCTCCCACTACATGCGCGGTTTACGCTACCGCGTACTGTTGTCCCTTGTTCGTTCGTAGTCCAAAACAAACGCGATAAACAAAGCTTGCTCATCGCACGTCGCATCTATCCCAGCCAGGAGGGTGTTAGAAAAAAAAACCACCTAACGAAGGCCATCGATGGGACCATTCCGGAGGATATGGTCCGTTTGTTGCGGAAGGTAAAAGCCAATAACAGTCGCCAAATACATCTCGTTCGAGTGGCCCCATTTGTCCTTGAGCTCAGCGCAGTTTCGTTAGCTCCTCGTACGAATCATCCTAGGGCACATATTAGTCAGCAGGCAGTTCGAGGGCATTTGTGTGCTGCCAGTACAATTACCGTGCGTGCTAATCCGTTCGGTTCAGCGTGTGTTCGCCAGTAAACCCAATTTGTGTGCGGATCCGACGGTGTGGAGTTTTGAAATTACTAGGTAAATACGGACCGTTTGCGATTAAATACTCTTGCTAAATAAATTGACCATGGATTTTATTTTCTTCCTCTAGCCCAGACGTTTGTATGTGGCGCGACGCATACAACAGCACCGCCTACCTAATTTAAGCGACACTTGCACATGACGATAACAGCCGCGTAACCGAGGCACAGTGCACTAGATACACTAGATCAAGCAGTGGTGTCACTGAATGGAACCTAAGTGGTACGGGACTTCCCCAGTGTGGTGATAGTACTTGTCTACTGTCGCCTGTACTATTCGTCAGCAGCGTTCGTCGTTGGCTGGCCCGTCGATAGAAGATGGTTGGCATGAGCAGTTTCTCACTCAGCTCTTCCGCGCTCGAGTCTATGATCGGTGTGAATCTCGGTGTGGCCGGGTACGAGCAGCGCCGGGAGCAGGAACGCAAGGCGCTGACCAGCGAGCTGTTGGCCACGATTCAGGACTGCCAGCGACAGTATGGCAGCAAGACGGAGCTGGCCACCGAGCATGATCCGCGTATTCTCGCACTGTGCGATGTCTGGGAGCGCCTGCTTTCGCACGGATTGCGCTCGACCGGCTCGATGCTGCAAAACGTCGTCGAACTGGTTGGTGGAGGAGTAGGAGTTGGTGGAGGAGCAGCAGCAGCGGGAACAGGCACCGGCTCCGGCGATGGTGCATTCTTCTGGGACTTTGCCTTCCGTCACCTAACGAACCACGAAAAGGAACGCTTCAGCAGCCTGCGGCATGTGCGAAACCGACGCGGCCGGGGTCGGGCGCTGCTGCGGGCCATCCTGAACGAGCGGGCGCTCGAGCGGTACGTGCTGATATGGCTCGGCGACGAACAGCTGCTCAGCGAATGCTACGAACCGTGGGCGGTTCTGCGCGATGCGGAGGTACAAAGTCTACTGCCGAACATGGCGGCCGGCTTGAGCACGATCCTGTTTGCCATTGCCATCGATTTGCCCGAGCTGAACGTGGCCTCGGTGGGGCGCCCCGCGGAGGACAAACCGGAACCGATCATCGCTACCCGGCGGCCCGTCGGACCAGTACGCAAGATCAATGCAGTCAAGCGGGAAATACTCGAAGACATACCGCAACAACCCACGCGCCGCACCGGCGGTTCCCTATCGGGTGTCGAAACGGCTAGTCAGCCGCCAACGAACCCAACGTATGCGAACCGGAGCGAGAGCATCGATATCATCCGCGAGCACACGCACAGCCCAGTCGAGCGGGAGGACACGCGAGGGGAAGCATGCTCCGTGGAGGAGGCATTAAAAAGCCTCCACCTGACGCGCGAATCGGCCGCCCGTGGGCGGCAGGAGGGCAACTACGGAGAGGACGAGGATCAAATTACGCTTCGCTACCGTGCAGTTGCGAATAAGGAAGATGCGATTGCTTCCGGATCGGGTGCGCAATCGCCCGATACGGCGGAGGATAGCATGCTGTCCGGCTGCGTTTGCAGTTATTCGATCACGACGACGACGACGGCGACCACCTCCACCGGCACGTCGGAGAGTGGGGAATCGGTGGGGGAGCAGTGCAACAATCGGCAACCGCGAAACGACCAAGACGATCGGCTGACCGATCTGGTAACGCTGGCAGCATCGAATCGGCACGATCTGGACCGATACGACAAGCTGAAGCACAAGTATCACGAGCTCGAGGAACGCTGCCATCTGCTAGAGTCCCGCGTGGCCGAACTGAGTCTGTAAGGATGGGATTGTACAGCACCGTATAGTTTCTGTCCCTTTGACTAATTCCATACACACACACACATATTACACCCGTTTCTTCACAGGGAAAATCATCGACTGCGAATGCTGACGCGATCCAATCGCCTCTCGATCGCATTCTTCTCGTTCAGCATTCCGAAGGCGATCCAGCGTACGCCGGGCAGTAGTCGCACCAGGCGCCCCTACCACGTCTACGAAATTCGCATCACGCCCTCCGGCGTCAGCGGCTCGACGTCCGGCAACGAGAGCTGGTGCGTGTACCGACGCTACAACGAATTCTACCGGCTGCACCGGCGCCTGCAGAAAGAATATCCGACGGTCAAAACGCTCGACTTTCCGCCGAAAAAGAAGCTAGGCAACATGGTACGCTTAATCTTTTTTTTTTTTAAAAAACCTTCCTTCCACCACCGCCTTCGGGAGATCTAAAGTAAGTTTTTTGCCATTTCTTTCCGATTCCGGTGCAGAATGCAGACTTCGTGGAGCAGCGACGCCAGCGGCTGCAGGTGTACTTGAACAGTCTGTTCGTGTCCGTGCTACCGGAGGTGTCTACGTGCAGTACGCGGACGCAGCTCGAGGAAACGTTTCCGTTCTTCTGCGACCAACCCACGTAGCGAGCCTCTGGTGGATGGTAAAAGCTTTCTGTTCCCAGTCGAAGGAGTGTTGAAGTATTGGCGATATTTCGAACCATCGACACGTGCTACGTAGGGTTGTTTTTTCTTTAAAAATATCTGTCCCACGATATCACGATCACGCTGGTCGAATGCACGTCCGATGATCAGAATATTCATCTTAGACGAATACTTCTTATGAACTTGTAATCCTACAGTGGACAGTTCCGTGGGCGCGGTAAAACACTGGCGAAAACATTTACGGTAGGAGGATGTATATCTGTGAATTTGCTTATCACTTGTAAATGCAAATTAGGCTAAGGTTTCACGATATTATGGCTACATGTTAATGTTACTCGAATTAATGAAATTTAATACAAACTGAAAAGAAATGCTTTGTATTTTTTTTTAATTTTAAACAACGTCCCATCGTCGTGGGCTCGATCGGCGGCTATATAGCAGGTCCGAAGATGGCATGGCCAATGTTGCGGTACGCTAACCCGACAATCAATTTTGAGTGTTTGAGATGCCCTCACGGGTCTCATAATGGGCGCGACCGCGCAAGCAACACTGAACCCCGAATTCGGTATATTCTGTCACTTTCACGCCCACGAGGGTAAAGCAACGCTTGAGCTCCACCGAGCGTGGATCATATGGAATCGATGGAACGGGCGGAATCGAGTATGAGAGCGAAGAGTAGAGAGTCAAAATGTGTGTACGTACCGTCGTGTGTGCACGCCCGGCCACGAGCGTTTCCATACATTTGTTTTCGAAGCCGGAATCGTGTATGAGGGAACGAAAACGAAAACGTAATGCATGCTCCGTTGTGTGTGCACGCCCGGCCGCAAGTGTTTCCATACATTTGCTTGGTTTCTTTTCCTTGCCTTTCTGTTCCGCGAACAGTAGGATGGAAAACAAACAGTAACGGTTGACCATTATTTGCGAAGTTCAATAAA
>KE524840.1:720636-758003 GCA_000441895.2 Anopheles sinensis | reverse complement strand
GTTGTTTTCCATCCTACTGGTTCGCGGAAACAGAAAGGACAAGGAAAAGAAACCAAGCAAATGTATGGAAACACTTGCGGCCGGGCGTGCACACACAACGGAGCATGCATACGTTTTCGTTTTCGTTCCCTCATACACGATTCCGGCTTCGAAAACAAATGTATGGAAACGCTCGTGGCCGGGCGTGCACACACGACGGTACGTACACACATTTTGACTCTCTACTCTTCGCTCTCATACTCGATTCCGCCCGTTCCATCGATTCCATATGATCCACGCTCGGTGGAGCTCAAGCGTTGCTTTACCCTCGTGGGCGTGAAAGTGACAGAATATACCGAATTCGGGGTTCAGTGTTGCTTGCGCGGTCGCGCCCATTATGAGACCCGTGAGGGCATCTCAAACACTCAAAATTGATTGTCGGGATGGGAATGTTTTTGTTATGGTTGTAGGGCACTCACCGGCACTCGCATTTCCCGTTGCTCGCGTGTTTTTGTTATTCTGTGAAACGTCAAAAACGGCTGTTCTTCGAAAAACAACATTCGCATCAAACACCGGGTAATTTGGGGACGCTGAATCGTGGGACAAGTCGATTGCCTTTGCTAAAATGTTTACTATTGCCGACTTTCTATTTCTAATTGGCGAAAGTTAACCCTTAGAATCAATTATATACACCGAAATAGTGTGTTGTGTCTCCCCAAACAAGTGATCGACGTGTCCTTTCGATAGCGTCAGTAGTAAAATGTTTAGTTCAGAAGCCTAATTCATGCAATTAATTTATCTCCCAGTGGAAAAATGTACATCATGCTACGACACCAGCTGACGTCGGCAGTAGGAAGGTTATCTACTCTAAATCTGATGGGCCGTTGCTGCTTTAGGATACCATCTTCAGTAAGCGAAGGACACATGAAAACAGCACCGGAACCACCACGACGATTGCCACCAGCAGCACCATTCTTCAGCGTTCGACGACAGTATAGCTCCGGGATGAATCCTAACGATTTCATCGCCACATCCTTGATCGATTCGGTCACTTATGAAACCGTCTGCTCGGACACGCTCGAATCCTTGTGCGATTACTTCGAGGAGGTGATCGAGGAAACAGCGGCTCTAAAGCATGCAGACGTCACGTACGGAGTAAGCTAGCGCGCATACCGGACGGTATCCTTCGACGATCTTTAACGATACAGTTTGCTATCTTTTTTTCATTGTAGGATGGTGTGCTTACGGTGAAGTTTGGCCCACCGCACGGTACGTACGTGATAAATCGACAATCGCCCAACCGTCAGATCTGGCTCAGTTCGCCGACGAGCGGACCGAAGCGGTACGACTTCGTGCCGAACAAACGCACCATCAACGAGGGCTACTGGTTGTACCGTCATGACGGTATGACACTGCATCAGCTGCTACAGCAGGAAATAAGCGCCATCGTCGGACGTAAGCTGGATTTCTTTGCTCTACCACACAGCCAGCCACCAAAAGCTGATTGATGTGATAAAAGTGTGAGCCAGAAGACTTCATGCTGTTAGCAAACTCGTTGCTATGTCCGAGAGAAATCTACCCAGCTTTCCTAATTTGGAATCTGGAACTAATTCCATCTGAATCGAATCGATCGTCATTTGGTAGTCCTAAATGGGTTGAAAATCATGACCTTTAGGGTTGAAATGAAAAAATGAGTTGAAAAATCATTATTTTCACCGTCTTACCAACCGTTTTGTTCAGTTAGAAATTGAATAGATATTTTTAACGAGTGACAAAATACAAACCATAGCATAAATGCTCTAAAGACGCATTTTTTTCTTTCCATTAGTAAAATGCCGAACAGCAGAGCGTGATTTCCTCGCTACGTACTCGTAAACCATAAAGAATAAATATATTTATTGTGTTTATTTAAACTCATAATATATGCATACATATGCTACTGCGCATATGCATATATACATCTGCATCGAATATTTGTGATATTGTTTTTTCGTTTTTCAGGTCAGGATTTATGCTTGCACTGCCCTTTTGCTGGAGCGTGATTCCTATATGCTTATTTCTGCTCGCGTACACAAAAATAAAACTGAACTGTTCACTACCTTCCCACAGCATTTACCATGCTCTTAACACTATTCGGGTTCAAACACAAGTGAAGAACGTGCGTCTGTTTCCTATCGGCTGTGGTACAGGCTTCAGCATGTTTATGTATAATTTCCTAATGGTAAATTTGTATTTCCGTAATTTTTTTTCACTATTCACCGCATTCTTTCAACGAACAGTTTAATATGTTTAAAAATCGCTTTCTGTAACTGACCGTGCTTGTGACTGCTGGATGCTATAGGTTCTGATTACTTTATTATATGTATCCTGTTTTATTATGCTGTTCGTTTAGCACTATTTATCGCTGTTCGAAGGTTTGCTTTCATTTTTGTTCTGTTGCCAGAAAATATTTGCTTCATCTATTTTTCATTGCGTTTAATATTGCTGATGCCGATCTCTTTAGCTTCCCGGTTTTCTGTTCGATACTTCTGGTATTTGATTTAACTTTACGTTATTTTTTCTCGCCCTTTAGAAACATTCGTTCGATTTTTTAAATTATATATTGTTCTTTACACACCGGCCCCGATGATCTTCACCTGCGAGCCGTACAATCAAGCTCGCCTTGCTGGCCCGTGTGCGCCGACAGGCCTGACCGCTAAGTTCGTTTCACCCTATGCCCAACTCCGGTTCTTGCTGCGCCAAAGCCGACGTAACCTCGCACTAATGATAATAGTGGTATTATTTTCAATATAATATATAATAATATTAATAATAGTTATTACTTTATTAATAGGTTGCATCATTACTCTAGTAGTGGTAGCAGCAGTAGCAGTGGAGGTGTATTGAACTCATATATGATCGTTACACTGTACGCTTGTAGCATAATTTAATGTTTGCTAACGTTCACCTTCGATAGTGCTGAGGGGGTTGATTTGCTACTTTTTGCTTTCATAGCGGATTCGGTTGATTTGGTACACACTTGGAAGGCTAGTTGGAATACTAAAACATTCAGTTTGTGGCAATTCCGTGACATAAGTCCCGAGCGTGTGAGCAGCGTCATAAGTACAGCTGAAAGTGAGACAGTGCACGTAGAGAAACAACATCTTTAGCACACTTTCTTCCTGTTGATGTTCGATACCGATCCGGAGAGTCTGGGCCGACAGTAAGAAAGTATTTTTCGCCCTGCTCTCTCTGTTATTAAAATAGGGGCCATGCATTGCAGTTCGTCGCTCGTGCAACGAATGCTGAAGAAGATGTTGGCCTCCTCGTGAAAGTAAGCCTCTCAACTACAGAAACTACGTTGCACGTGTGTACGAAAAGCAAAGCAGCGTGGTAAAACTTACTGAAAACGTCCTCTAAAGCCACCAAGCTTTGGTTCCGTTTGTCACGCACTGTGTGTGCCCGGAAAGCCTATTGGTCTGAATTTCCTGCTATTTCGGGGCATATTAATGTGGGCTACATTGCCAGTAACAATGTGTGTTTTTGTTTGATAAAAGTATTTTTAAGATAGTCAGAAACTGAAATGTTTAAACTCCAAATCTATCCAAGACCGCAAGGGAAGGGTGCAAGTTTGAAGAAACATCCGGACTCGCGTGAAACAAAAATTATAACCTAACGGTTTCGAATAAAAGTTTTGCTTGCGCACTTTAATCTCGAACTCTCGATAAGCTGGTTACATTATTTGACCTCGCTACCACTATTATTATAAGTCGAACGCTTCTCGTGAAACGTGTCTACTGGTCCGTCCGATTTTACGCCTTGTGAATTTTACGACCATTCGGGATCGGCAAGCTTTATCCAAATCAAAGAACAGACAATTTCACAAATGCCCCATTTGCTACGTCTCGTCCCTTCGTTTCGTTCTCGCTCTTCTGCTCTGTGGCGCTTTGTGTTGCTAGGATCCTTGTAATTGACTTGTAATGTAAGTAAACTTTTCTGTTCATCGCCAGCTTGCCGATTTTAACCATTATGTCCATTTCAAGATAGCACGGTTTCATTTCTAAAGGGCCAATGATGTTATCCGATGCATGTTGGAAACTGCTAAGACTTTGCTGTCGTTCTAGGGGCATATTCTACGTCTCAGAGGCGTATCGTGACTGGAAGAGTTCCCTACACATAACACTGCTACATAACAGATGGTACAACTGCGTAAACGACGTGCAGCAAAAGTGACTCTTAAAAAAAAACAGTGTTTATTTGTTGCAGATTTCTGCCGTAGAATTTTTCATGATTTGACCCGGCACTGCATCCTTTTTTTTCTATACACTTGGCGCTTGCCACGAAGCACTCGACTTTGCCTTTTCACAATGTCCTAGCGACGCCGAGCCAGTTCGTGGGCATTCGCATATGTTCCGTGGCTGGCTATCGAACCGGCCGGTATTGCGTTGGCACGATCTACTCGTTCGCACGTAAACTTTCGGGGCCAGAACTTACAATATTTACAAAATATATTTTATAAATTTAGGTACATTGCTGTACGGCCCGGCCGCGTAAACTATTAACAAACAGAAATATATAATTTAAAAAATTAGCTACGTTCTGTGACGGTTCATATTGGCCAGAAGCCGACGTGATGCCGGTAATGGGTTTAGACACAAAATACAAAACAAATAATCACTTTGCTGGTCGGACTGTGGATGCCGATGGGGTCGAACGAGAATACCGGGTGTTGGCTTCTCGCCCTTGACGCTTCGGCAACGCCAATATGGGGTATGCGCCGAGGAAATCGCTGTGAATGTGAAACAGAAAGCGACTGCGAATTTAAAACGTTTTCATCAGCGCCGGGAAAGCTACTAGGGGGGCACACGCTGGGTAACAGAAGAACCCGAAACCGAACATGCAATCAGAACGGACTATCGCTTATATCCCGCACTACAGTGTAATGTTCTAACGAAGGCCATCAATATTCGGCGCACGCTCAAAACTGTTGCGATGGCGCTCTTATGCTGCGGGGTGCACTACGACTACAGAATGACGATAACGGTGTACCGACGGACTACGACGGAGCGGCGGATCGCTCCACTATTGATCCGGTGCCGGTTTCAGCTCCTTGATCTGCTTGATCAGGTAGGCCTTCTCATCGTTGAACTGCTCGTCCTCGGAACGATCGGTGTGGAACCGCGTCAGGAAGTCAACCAGCTTTTCCTGATTGCGTAGCAGTATGTCGAGGATGGGCTTCGGTTTATTCGGGTTTGCCACGAACACCTAAGGAGAAGGCACATGAATATATGTTTGTTTGTAAGCTGGATCCGTGTTGGCCGGCAAGCGCACCTTAAAGACGTGGAACGCTTCAAACTGTATGTTGCGCGATTTCTCTTTCAGCATATTCATCATCAGCTTCAGGTTATCCGGGTTGGAGATGTATTTCGTCATGACCTGTAGGGATAGGTAGGACAGCGGACATGAGTTGCACGTTGAAACATTGCTTGTGAACTCAAATCCGCTAGGTGGTTTCCGCTCAACATGTCGCAAGAAGTGATGCCAGGTAATTTCTACTTAACCGGATTGCACTAACTTATGCCGTGACCACACTGGAGCGCACCATACCAAAACAAAACTGCATGGGTTAGGTGTCAAAAACCGATTTTTCTGCTGCTATAAATGCCTGCTCACCTTATAGATTCAAACTGAAATCATAACAAGATTCGTTTCACTTTGCTTTTAAGGCTTAAAAATGTCGAGAATAATTTTATCAACCGATGATAAGTATAACTTTTTTGAAACGAAATATTTGTTGGATTGAGGACGATGACCAATAAATCTAGTAGATCGAGGTAAGCAACTGCAGTGTAGCATTTCATTATTATTAGAAGGAAAATGATGAAAATAGAACAGGTATTTTTATTTTTTGAACGTCTGGTTGAAACGACCTAAATATCTGCCTGGAACGACTGTTGAAGCGCATTTTTTTCTTCCATGGATCAACAGCGCACCATCCTCAACCAACCCGGAATGTTGGGTTTGCATTTGGTTGGTTGAAAGGCTTGCACTAACCCTGGTGTGCTCTTCATTGCAGTGTAGTCTCGGCATTAGACGCGCCACAACCTCTAACATTTAAGTATCTAGCAACCATGAAAGGTTTTGTCATGCTAAACGTACTCAAAGACAACACCGAAACGCTCATGCCCATCTCCATGCTGCAGCGGTTTTGCGGAACGGTCGGGTTTTAAACGTGCGATTATCTATCAAAAACCCGATTAACGATTTCGAGCAAGAACGTCCTCCGAGTGACACAAGTATCCAGTAGTTTTGTATGAACCATTGCTCCTAAACGTAGGACGATTGCTCGTAAAACGTCCTGCTTTTGTTTCATCCCCATACAAAACTGTAGGATAAATTGTTCCACGCTGAGAACCACTGCCCGACAACCCGCTAGACATTGCAGTTTGCTGACATCCGACCGTGCAAAAAAACGCTGATGGTTTGCTGCAGGGGACACGCTCTGTTTACAATCACATCCTGAAACAGGATACCACATTTAGAGCAGAGATTTCTAGGAACTATCCGTGTTTGAAGGGTCTTTGTGGTTAGTTTTCCATAAATATCGCCGCTGCACACAGATCTTTCGTGAAATATCTACTCTAAATCAGTTACCAGGATACAATCATAAGCTTCAGATAGTGCCGTATCATCGAAAAGTGCTGTTTTCTGCGAGAACGCGCTCTCTCTACTATTATCCAGTGTTTGTGACAAATAAACAATGTAAGTACTTTGAACCACCTCCTATCAGGCCGGGACTACACTGAAGGTATGGTGCGCAACAGGGATGGTACAAACCATCGAACCAGCCCTGAACGCAGCATACAATTCAGCCAACCCAGGAGTTCTGGGTTTGCATTTACAAACCATCAAACCATCCCTGAATGCAGCATATCAATCAGCCAACCCAGAAGTTCTGGGTTTGCATTTGGTACGCTGCGTTCAGGGCTGGTTCGATGGTTTGTACCATCCCTGTTGCGTACCATACCATCAGTGTAGTCCCGGCCTCACATTGTATTGTCTGTTAAAAGCCATGTAAAAAGTAATTCGAACATCTTTTTACCAACCATACTATCTACCACATAATCCAAACCGTTTTTAATGAATTTCTATGCAAGACGAACCATATAACGAGTAATTCAATCCCATTTTTGCATCAGACAAACCATGTTAGAGATAATCCAGACCGTGTTGTGCCATGTTAGCCAATAATCCAAACCTATAGTAACCTTTTGTGTGTCACCTCCACAAATCTCTCCAGCAAGCAATGTTGCCGATAGTTCCAACCTTTTTGTAACATTCATTGCAAGCATTTAAAAAGCAACTCAGTCCACTTTTTATCAGTTTATCTGTCAACCAAACCACCTTCCCACCAAGCAGTACAAAAGAACGTGATGCGTGTCGCTTTGCGGGCGACTAAGGATAAGCTTGACGATGCCTACATACAGTGTCCATTCTGAGATGTTCCCGAACGGGCATGGAGACACCAGCGCAGAAGCGCCGGCTCTTCACGTTCGACAGAGTCCTAGTGCGACGTTGGTACTTTTTTGCAGCCAGGCAGCGAGGTTTCTAGTCTGATCCTAAAAACCATGCTAAAATGGCTGATTTAACGCTCGCAACGATCTGATGGACTTACACACAACTACTTGTGACGCAACAACCTCTGTTAGGGTTTAAGATCTTAAGCCGTATAAATGTTAGTCAATTGTTCATTATGTTTCGCCTTTTTTTGTTTGATCATTGTGACGTTAACGTTTTATGTATCATCTAGTGGATGTTTAGTGCACGATTCGGGTGAACACACAAGCTGAACAGATATATACAAATAAACAAATATACAATACGGTGCTATCTGTGGAAAGCGGATAAAAAAGAATCGTCGAGATAAACGTACGGTGAAATTGTGCCGATCGAGTAGTAGTTCACCCAACAGCTTAAGGCTCTGTCGTCTCGTCACGTAATTCTCCGAGTTGAGGAGCTGCTCGTAATGGTTGAACACCTTGTCGTAGTTCTGCTCGAGGAACTCGGCGCACAGGATCTTGTGACGGGTGAGCAGCTCCTTGAAGGTCGAAAATGCATCCGATGCGATGTCGAACGTCGACACCTCGACGTAGCGGAAGAAGTTGAAGAACTCGTCCGAGTGGAGCATTATTTTCGCTAGCGCCTCGTACCGGGCGCACTCTCGCAGCATCGTGCCACAGTTTAGGGCAATCTCCTGGTGTTCGTAGCTGCAAGAAACGGAAGCGTAAAACGGTCAGCAGCAATGATACTAACATCCGAATCCGACGCCTTTCTGCCATTACCCAGCCATCAACGTGAACAGGATCTCGGGTTTTGTGCAGATGTATTCGACCGTCGGCGACCGGGTTCCAATCTGTCTTCTGAGGACGTTGTTGAAGATCTGGGCCACATCCTTCTTGCCCTCGAAGTCGATACGGTTCAGGTTCTGTTGGTTGGAGGAAAAAGAAAACAGAATATAAGTATCCATTATTATCCATACCATGGCGGTCACCTTCTTTGCAATCAACGCACCTGGATCAAAAGCAGCAGAAGATTAGTACTGTAGAGCTCGTGAGCCAGCTGTGAAACGACGATTTCGGTCTGTGGTTCTGCGTCAGACGTACCGTACAGCATATTTTTAATCAGTACCTGGGAAAATTTACAGAAAACAAAATTATGCAATGCTTAAGAAAGTGAATTTTATAATCGCACCAAGACAGTAACAAGCAGTCCTGGGACTTGTGTTTAACCAGCTTACCAACTCCGACCCCTCCCCGGCCAAGGAGTTTATCTAAACAAGTACAACAAAACAACTCACAGACTTTTCTCCACGATAATATATGGAAAGAGCTAAGTCAGCAACTTGAAACCCGAGGCTCAAGCATGCATGATAAAACAAGAGTAAGAGTGAGATGCAAATTGAAATAATTTAATTTAATGTTTACGTTAGAGGAACCTAAGCATGGTTTAGCATAACTATGTTGCTGAAGTATAAAAGCAAGAAACAAGTATACAAATCAAAAGCTTAGCTGTGTAAAGGAGAAAAGAGTGCACAATCGAATCTTTTACTGGTAAAGATTGTCGACTTAATTATGAATAGTAATTCGTCAGGGCGAACACGCAAAACCGTGTCAATAATAGTCATTTATGGAGCATGGTGCATATATTCTGCAATTCTTTTTTTATCTTCTTTTAGTCGTTCCGTGCAGCATATGCTGCTTGCATCAAGTAATGTAAATAAATGCATGTACATTTACAGGATTTCTTTTTTTTAAATAACTGATATACGCCCTTAGACGGAAATGATGAAGCTTAAGTTCATTGCACCCGCGTTGACCTCACATCATCCAGTTGGAGTTTCATCAGCGAATAGATGATAAACTCCTATGGGCAATATGACTAACAGACTTGGTAGATATACTTAGCTGTATAGTGTTTTGATGCAGCATAGGCGGAAGAGCTTGGCATTTCTGACCAAATTTTGAAATAAATTGACGGTCAACCATGGGTATAACCGGAAATGCCATGAGAAACAAAGGTTAGTTAGTTCACCTGGGCATTCTCTTAGTGCGGCTACACCTGTCATATGCAAATAACTAAGTAAATAAATAAATATAGATGTGCGATCGAAACTTGAAATAAATTGACGGTCAACCATATGGGTGTTCAACCGGAAATGCCATGAGAAAAGGGTTGGTCAGTTAGTGCATCTGGGCACTAAGAGTACGGCATACGTCCGTCATATCCAAATAAATAAATAAATAAATATTATGTGCGACCTCTTAATGATAATAAAACAACAGATTCCGGGTTATTCCAATCAAACTAAGATAATAACGCTGCGAGTGTGCGCTGCAGCTGCAGAAACAATTAACCCTCTGCGTTGCATTTTCGCTCAATCTTACCCGGCCGAGAAAGGGCAAGGTATTGGGCGGAAAAAAGGTGAAATCGTTGCCGAAATCGCGAACATACACAACACCCCTCGTGGTCGACTGGCTGGCCGGCCGGCCGGAGGAGAGGGAGTATCTAGTCCGGAACCGGATCGGTCGGAAAGCGTTCGAAGAAAATGAGCTAAAAACGGTAAAAAAACAAACCGCCCCAACGTGCCCGACGGGGTAGAGAAAACGGTATGGAAAATGAAATCGGGAAAATGAGCGAGCAAAAGAAAACGTAATTTTCGTCACACCTGCAGCACGATCGTCGGGCGGTGGGCCAGATCGTGAAATGCGACCGATTTTCCATCCGCTGGGAAAAAGATAGATGGTGAGAAAACTAAATAAACACATCTGGTGGTGGTGGTGTGGCAACAAGAAGACGGAAACCGATTCAAGATCAGGGTTTTGGGTGCGCCGGTGGATGCTTGTGTGTGGGCGCGTAAGCCGAGCTGTAATTAACAGTGACATACAACAAACTGGAGGGAAACTCTTTTTTGGACTAAAAAGAAACTAATAAATTTAAAAAATGCATTTCTTATGCAGATATGGATTCAAGAATTGTGGAAAAAATGTTTGGTTGTTTCCAGGCAAGTGGAGGTTTCCGACAATAATCCGTCCGGTAACAAAGGGAATGCTGGAAAACTACGTCTATCTTCGAATTCGGAATCACGAGGAGGAGCACACTCATATCGTACGTAAGTAATAGTCACATTCCATTCGCACACTGCGAATTGAATTCACGTCATTACAAATAATGTCGATATCATTCGTCACCCTTCCATCCTACTATTCCCAATTCCCAAAGCGGCACAATGTTGGATATCACACGTTAACGACGTGTGAAGAAACCGCCTAGTGCATTTATGGCTTTTGCTCTTAAACCGTGTTCAAATTTCTCTAGCAAACTTTCAACCCTATACATTTATGGTGGCGACCCCCCAACTTACCAGATTTTTGCTGACATCTTCTTGCGCCTTCTCGGCCTTTTTGTCACCCCGCTCCAGCGAGTTGACCGCCTCCTTCAGCGCCTTTACTAGCTCCTGTGGGCTTTTCTGTGATTTGCCGAAAAGAGGCATTTTGAATGGTCGTTGTCGCGTTCACTAGTTGCTAAAAAAAAACCCCGACCCTAATGCGTAAACACAGCGTTTGGTTGCTTTTGAATGTCTGGCCACTATTTCTGTTAGGAGAGGAAGGAACGGAAACCCATCAGTCCGGCAGCAAGCGCTTATTTGAACTTCCCTTCCCCTCTTGGCTGCGCTTCTGCGATTGATTGATCCGATCGGGGGAATCGTTTACGGGTGAAAATTTTGATAGCAGCGTCGAACAACATAACAGGCACGGTCACGATGGGGACCTAAGGCGAACACGCATGCCTTCGAATAACAGTTTCCACTCAATCACCTTAAAACCGCGGGATGCAAACGGAAAACCACAACCGCACACTTCAGCGCACGATAAGAGAGTGAGAAGGAAATCCTCATCTGCTGTGGCGCGGTCATGATCATGTGGGTTTGGTTGGGTCGGAGGCGTTGCAGTGAAACAAATAGAAAGCCACCGTTTGCAGCAGCATAGAAACAATAGACAAACAAATTGAGTCCTTTTACTCCACGTCAGTTTACCCCTTTGTTCAGCCGATAAAAAGGCATTGAAACAACGCACAAAAATTTGCTACTTGTGTTCTGTTCGGTACATCAAATTAATTAGGCATTCAAATTATACTGCGAAAGCTTGCATTACCTATTAATAACTATACTGCCGCTTGTTATTTTCAAGTGATCCAGATGCATTTCATTTTCTTCTACTTTATTTCAATCCCTCTGATGTTTTTTTTTATTGTGAGATAAACTTGTTATTATCAGATGTGATGTTCGTCTGGAGGTGTGAATTAAATACGAAAATTTGTTTAAACGGCTCTTACTGTTATCTGGGACACCAATGAGTGCAGCCTTTTAGCTAGACTAAAGTTCTGCAGCTCACAAGTGACACAAGCTGACGCAAATGCCAAGACGACTAGGGTAAACCCACGGTAGGGATTTACAACATTAAATTTGGTATAGCTAATTCGACGATGTTTTCAGCGATGGACTAAGAACCCTAACGAGCAACACACGTAAACATCCTGCAATTTTGTTTCGCTCAGGATTTCTTTAAATAAACTTCAACCTTTAAACTGAATTTTGTTTTTCCTCCATTGGCTGCAAAGATGGACATGGCATTTAAGAGATTCTATTCTTTATTTTTGTTTCGTGTTTATTCTTTGGCGCAATGACTGTCTTCGGTTGTCTTTGCAGATATAGAAGGTTTGAATAGACTTGTTTCCGTTTGCATGCCTCGCGAGAACCCGGACGATTACGGGCTCGGGTAGGATTCGAACCCACGAAGAAGGAGGAGATGAGCCAGGCGGGCTTGTGGGTCGTGTTATAATCGCACGACTGCATAATACTCGGTAATCCATTGTTATTTATTTTATTTTTTACACAGAATGTCCTGGACCGGTCTTGATTGAGGATAGGATCCACGCTGCCGAAGACCGCTCGAGGGTCGAGCTTGAGGCGGTTGCACCCCTGTAACCCTATGCTAAATCGAACACATCAAAGTAGTTTCATTTCTTGTAACTTTTTGCCGGTAGGGAAACTAGCAACGATAAATGGACGGTGCCTCTCCGGTGGTGCAAGAAGCCTTAACTGTCTTCGATGTGGTGATAGCTTCTATGGCACGGTGCGTAATGCTTGCACAGTCATTGTCTTGATGCTGAGGAGCTGATCAGTTTTCATCCATTCGTTCAATATTTTTCCACTCCGGATGGAAACCGGAGAGGTTCCATCCTCATCAGCTGGCCGGAAGTACACACTCAGGGGGAAATCGACGAAAGTGTTGGTTGGATGTGTAGGATAGCAGTGACAGATGCGAAGGCAACTGTCGTGATGCACACACACAATACACAAATACCTGCACACACTCAGCAATGTTACACAAATAGAGCCATACACGGACTTCTGATTGCTTCGGAAGGCTTTTAAAGCACGAAAAGATCATTGCGAGCATAACTCATAGGTCCGAAAGCATGAGTCTCCCGTGCGAGGAACATTCTTCACCATTTGACACTTATTACGTTAGCGCAAATAACATCACTGGGCAACACGGCTCTAATAGATATCTATCGAATTTCTTTTTTTGCGTAGATGACTGGGTTGTGGTTCACATAGATATTTTCTTAGATATTTTATCTCTTATGTAGCTCATACATACACACAATGTATACTGTAAGGCTGCTACCGAACACGGCACACAAGGCTATCCGTCACACAAACAGAACAAACAAACACAAACGCGAAGCTTTCGTAGCAAAACTACCACAAGGTGATGGGGTCAATGTTGAATGAAAACGATTATAAAAATACGAATAGCAACATTAGTTTGCCTGTGCAAGCAATGCCGAGGATTGTTGCGTCTTTACTATTGCTTATTCGACCACCACACACTGCCCCCAACACACTGAATTCACACAGTACTTCCTAAACACTATTGCACACGACGAAGTACATCAAAGCGAATGAAGAGAACTCTAATTCAGAACCATGAGTCAATTCCGATCCATAAAATCCGACCGTATCGTGAATCCTGCAAGCTTTCAATTTATTGCAATTTATGAAATTTCGATATTAAAATGTCTAAGCCCTGTTGCTCATTGTTACATTAGAGCAGTTAAAAAATATGTGGTAAATAAAAAGTATTTTTCCTAAACTAGCAATTTAATTGAATCCTATGAATGTATCTAAGGATCAGAGTGCATTCGCAGGATCGGATTTATTCCAAAAACATCGTTTCTGGTTAGCTGACGTTCAACGAACGCCTTTTCTATGTTAAATTGAGTATGTTAAATTGAGAGTATCCATGTGACTCAGTTGCTTACGCTTGTATCTAAAGGGAGTCGCATGATTTTTCTTACACGTAGCTTTCGCCGCTCTAGTTGTAAATACAAAATGGTAGGTTCAAGTTTTTATTTTATTATTTTTTTCAAACAGTCAAATGCGAAAGCAAATTTAAACTACCCCTGCATGGTTTGGTATTTGACCAAAAATGTATGTCCAATACACGATTAGGTAGGCTGCTGTAGTGAATGCGCCTCATTTAGTTATTCTAACAAAATTAAAATGGAAGTGTCCACGACGTAGTGGTCGCCCCATTATTATTACGAACGGCTGACCACCGATCTACATTTTTCCGTCTTTACGGTCAGAGTAACTCTCTAGGGAGAAAGGCCTCTAGTCCCACTTTATGTTCTGAAGCCGGTTCTGAAAAATGTTTCATTAGCAACAAGTTAAACAAGATTTTTCATCATTCTTAGTTCACGTGAAGCGCAAAAGGCTGAAAACTTAGTGCAATTATTAGTTTTGATATCGATTTTTTCATTTCATCCAGACGTTACTATTCGTAAGCTGCATGTACGAAGCGCAAAAGATGTACATCAAAAATGATACGAACTTGTAGGTTTTCAGTCTTTTGAGCTTCGTATAAACTAAGCATCAGGATAGATTCGAAGCTGCAGCCAGTAAAATATCAAGTGAAGCTTTTTGAAACTGGCATTAGGCAATGTTTCATTGATTTTAACAAGCAAAACAGCAAAAAACTGGACAAGTTGCAGAATTTTTCAACAGAAAAGAATCGAAGCTGCACATATTGGCGCGCAAATCTTCGCTAAGTTGCGCACCTTCTCATTTTTAAATCCCCTGTCGAGCTTTCGTGAAAGCTAGGTGGCGCAAAGGAACGGCAGGTGTAGACCACTTTATTCTGCTTATGCCAGCGCTATTGGAGGTGTTCTAGGTCAGCAGGGTTTGGTAATCTGTCAAAGTCTGTATGTCAGCAGCGTTGTTTTGGTTCTGCTACAGGGTAAACAACCGGCCCTTTCGCACTTTCTAGTTCGCGCTAGCAGTAAAGCATACGAGGTTTGCTTCTACATCTAAATAACTTCGCTCCTATATTCCCCGTTTATTAAAAAAATACACCATGAAACGAACGCACTGGGGATCCTTTGAAGATTCGTCCGACACGCGAAAAGAAACGGAAGCGAGTCAAATAGTTCTACCGATCAGCAAAATGGAAAAATTCCAACAGATAAAGCTGCCGTATATTATAACCAGAGAGAAACGGTTCGTATTCACTCCCACAATTGTAATGGTGGTTTTCGTGATCTGCTCGACTCTTACTTAGTTTTTTACGCTTCACAGAGTGCCACTCAAAAACCCGCTGGTGACGCAGACCGTCGAAGTGATGAAGCAAACCGAGATGATCCAGACGCTGATCGACACATACTCGACCAAGTCTGGCTGCAATTACATTTTGAATCCGTGCCAGCTAATGCCAACGGTTCACTTTCCCTCGAGCAACGTGGTAGATTTGACACGCGCAGAAAAAATCACACGCCCGCTTTGGTTCGTGAATCCAGCCAGCAGTGCGTTTACCCGTGGTGATCCCAAAAACTTCGTCAAACTCTCGAAACCGGCCGTCCTGCAAGCCCTGCGCAAGGCAGCTTGCGGGCTGCTGTGCATGGAAGGTTTCTCGGAAATAAATGAATCTGCCCTCATCATGATCGTGGACGGGTTGGACCAGTTTCTGCGCCTGGAGGTCGAGTCTATGCGCTCGGTGGTGATGGAGGACAGCAGAGAGGTTGGTGCGGTGGCCGATGTGCTTATGGTAGAGCGAATGTACCACTCGGTTGGGCGAACCAGTGTGTGCGATTTGCACAACTACTACAAACGGCTGATGAGGAAAAACCGCACCGAGGTGCGCGAATTCAAGGACATCTACCAGGAGTACGATCGACTGCTGCAGGAGAACCAACTGTCGGTGCAAAATATGCAAAAGTTAGGCGACTCGCAGGAGGATGACTACATGAGCTTTCTCGACCCGCAATCCCACTCATCCAATGGTACCACGATCGATGGATCAACGATGAACATTATCAGCTTCATCAATGGGGAATCTGTGAACGGGTAAGCAAAGGCATTTAAAAGATTTACACTAAGCGTACGCTAACAATTAATTTATTTTTCTAGTTTTAAGGATATTCTAGAGGGCGAGCTGCTGGAGTCAAACAGCACGCAAGATTCAACAGATCAAATGAACAATCAACAGTTCTATCAGCAAGAAAACCCACCATCCGTATTCGTGCCAGCAGGCCAGAATAACATTTAGCAATGTAATGGTTGAAATCCAACGTCCAACATCAAGCGTGGAATTGTATTTAAGTCGCTACGACCCTCTTGCATCAAGATGATTCCTAGTAGCTTAGGTTGAAGCTAGTAAAAAAAAACTTTACATTAAGCGTAGGTAAACGTACTCTACGAAACATCATATTTTATCTCAATGCAAGTAATTAATATTAAATTGTATAAAACAATATAAGTAAGTAAATGTTCTATAATAGAAGGATTTGTCCAGAATCCTTTTTTCTCTTCAAATTTATAGATATTTTGTATCTACAAGATGTACAGATAAGTAGCTTACCGTATGCATGTATTCCAGCAACGAGTTTCTTCTTCGAGTCGTTTCTTGTAAAAGTAATTTGTCGGATGCGTATCTCAAACCAACAACAATATGTATTTAAATAGATGATCACATGTATGATTTATTTAGTTTATATTTTTGGTTAGGGGTTTATTTCGGTCCAAGCATAACATTCATAGAGTAAATAGAAAAGAAAAGTAACACGGAAACGAAATCAAATTGACTCCAACCGCTTAAGGAACAACAAAAATTAAGGAATGCAGTTGCGGAAGTCATGTGTATAGGTTCATGGTAACGAAATTAAATGCTACCAGTTAATCTTCCTGGCCGTGAGATCTCAAACAGGTTGCTTGCAGTAGATTCACGCAATATGTGTGTGTGTGTGTGTGTAAGCTTTGCGAGCGCCAATCGTACCGTGAGAAAAAAAAATCAGAGTTTCATGTCAGGTGAGTTTTCGTATTTTGAGTTCAATTGTGGTGCTACGGAATGCCGGCATTGGTAGCGGGGTTAGCGGAAGCGCCTACCGCAGAGCTACGCCGATCGAGTAGCTCCGCTTCCTTGCCAATTTCTATCACACTGTTGCTAGAGGATTGCGATACGATTTCCGCTGTCGGTATCACTCTCTTCGATGGCGAATCCCGCGCACGGTAGCTCCTGGCGGAAGCCTCCTTCTGCTCGACCGCGGCCATTTCATCGCTGTCATCGCTGTCGTCGTCAAAATGGGCATCCTCTGCCACATGCAGGCCGGCGACCAGCAAATTATCGGCGGTTTGCGACGAGTTTGCGGCCGCCGGTGGTGCCGACGAGATTGATGTCCACCAGCTCGAGAAGGCACCCTTGGCAGTGGTGAGTGCATCGCCCACGGCACGGCTCGTGTTCTCGACCACCTGGTTCAGCTTGCGTCCACTTTCGCTGTTTTGCATCGTTCTGGAAGTAAAATTATAAACACTTTCGATTTTAGATTGTTCCTAACATTCTCGAATTATTTGTCACAATAACCAGATGACACTTACTGTGCCAGCCGTAGTCGCATATCGGCAACGGAGAGAGTACCGGCGAACGGATGTCCACCCGCCAATCCATCGAATGCCGGCACTGCTCCGCCACCGGTGCGCTCATACCAGTCCTGATAGCAGCGCGTCGTCTTGAAAGCGGCCATAAATTGTGCGTTGAAATGATCTATCTCCTTGCTTCCATCTGTTTGGGAAAAAAAGTTGCTGAATTAGAGATAATGTTTTCCAAGCACCGGAGTGCTAACGATCGCTTACTCGGAATGAGCGACGTCTTCAGCAGTGCCACCGTGTACCCGTACAGCTGATCTCTGATCCATGCTTCACTACCCTCCGCGCCTTCCTTCGGCATTTGTACGTGACGCACGATAAAGTCGGCGAAGCGCAGATCCTCGGTGCTCAGTTGGATCTCGCGCTTCGTTTCCAAGTCCAGCACGTCGATGATCGCCGCCTCGACGTCGATCATGACGTCCGCGAGTTGACGCTTGTGCTGGAAAAGCACATTCGATGCTCCCACGATATAGCCCTTCACGGCCGGGTCGGACAACAGATCCATATACGGTAGCGAGATGTACGGAAGACACAGGTTGCCCTCATGAAAGATGCGCAACGGAGCGCCCCACTCGGTCGGTTCGATTGCGCAAAGACTAGAAAAATTCGACGCTATTGTATCGACGCTCGTTTCCCGCATTATTGCTCCGCCGGCTCGCATTCCCGCCAGGTTGTTGCCCGCATCGAGTAGACCATCGGGTTCTACCGATTCCGACGGTGTAGCTGACGATGCCGGTGAGCTAGAGGTGGTGCTCGGTGTTTCGTCTGCATTTGCTTCGTGGGCGCTAGCAATGCTCCGTCCGCCGAATGCTACACTTTCCAATTCCTCCCTATCGGCAACTGTACCCTCCTTTGCGCTGTCAGATTCATCCGGCTTTGCTCTGTAAGTACTGCCCGAGTTATGGCCGAGGTTGATTTTGGGCACGGCTACAGCCTGAGAGACATGCGCAACTCCAGCGCGCACTGGTTCCTCCTCGTTCGGGCTATCGAACGTCGGCATTGGTGACATCGGTCGAGACGTTCTGAAAAGCGGAAAAGCTTAGCAAACTTGTTGTCAACCATGCTTCGCCTCGACGGATGGACTTACTTGACGCATGCCACCTGCTGGAATCCTTTGCTAATCAGCTCGGGTTGCAGTGACGCAATGCCGAGGATCAGTGCGCCGGTAGGGTGCACTGGTGATCCGAAACAAACCACCCTTTTCTGCAGAAGCAGTAGCTTAAATAAGATTAGGATTTTGTGTCGCCATCTTTAAAGGTGATTGAAGAGAACACGACAGCACAGCAGAGAAACATGAGAACACAAACAGAAAAGAAGGGTAAATTTAAGCCACAGTCATGAATCACAGTCCCATCACGAAATTTGTGCGAATGACTCACTTGAGCAGCAATTCACGCAGTGGAATTCCTATGAAGTAGAGTTGCGGTGGGAGCATCGTTTGCCGTTCCGGGGATGTCAGGACAGCGTTCAGCTGGTCGTACGCCTTAACTAGTATGTCGGTGGTGGAGAAGTCGCCCTGTTCGAAGAATGCCTGCGCTATGAGCGACAGTTTGACCTCAATGTAGCCATAGATAGGTAGCGACAACAAGGTACAGACGGACTTCTGTACCGTGCTGCGCGTCAAATCGGCCGTCCGGATCTTCACATCCTCCAGCGCAATCTGTCGGTAGCAAGATATGCCGTATACGGATTGCTGGGGGTCGGTCAGGCTGGGCAGATTGAAGCTAACGAAATCACTGTTGAAGTTGTGCGAACCGTCGGGCAGGGCAAGCGTGGGCAAGTACTTCCATCCCGATGGGCATTCGCTCTTACCCTCGGTGCCGGCCACCAGTGGAGGATAGGAAAACTCCACCTGAAAAAAACGTCCGACCAGATATGATCAACTGTTATTACAGATATTGCTTACATCATATCAAAAGCTTACGCTAGGAAATGGCTTACCTGGCAACCTTTTTTGTGATGAAATCCTACCACAAGTATGTGGAGCACCGGTTTGGCATTTTCCATGTCGGGTGCTGGATCAGTCCTTATCGTTAGTATATTGCAGACTTTGTATTGCAAACACTTTGCAAACGGAAGCAAGCTCTATCGAGCGCAAATCGTTCGATTTCAATATCGAACAGAAGCCACTAGGCAAATAGGCAGCGCCCAACCGATGGGCACGAAACGAATGGAGTTTCAGTTGTGCTTTTCAACGATATTTCAACGTCGAACTCTTCATCTTAACGCTACAACGAATGAAAAAGAGCTAGTACCCGAAATCCTCGATTAAACTTAATTTCTTCACGCTTCCGTGTTCACAGCATATTACACATTTGTATAAGAACTTGACTGATCTATAGAAGCGCAAAATTTGTGAAAATACTGACAGCTGGTACTGGTATTCTGCTTTGTTTACCTCCCAGTGGTATAATGGTCCGTTCCTGAAGGGTGTTAACGTTAGAAATGGAGCAGCTGATTTGCTTGATAAACAACAAAAATGTAATGCAACCGGCCTTTCGAAGGACACATGAACAATCAGCGCAATTAATTAATTTCTTTTCAATTCTGAAAAAAAACACCTAAGATGAAACCACTTTTTATAGCTCGGCAAATTTAGTAATCGGATTTGCTCATGTAATTAGTATGCAGGAAAAAATCAAACAATTGATTGGTAATTGTTTTGAATGGGCAGCATAAATGATATTTTAATATCCAAATCGTTTAAAAGAGTTTACTCAAACAGTCGAAAAAGCCAAAAAACAAAAGTGACGTCATTTGCAAAGGGATCGTCTATACTAGTGATGAGAATAATAGCTCTTTTTAAGAATTTGAATCACACAAAAAAATCATTATGATAATCTGACTTGTTTAGCTAGTCGTTTTTATGTTTGATGCGTGCAAAATGAGTTATTAGTTGCTACCGAAATTTGAATCCCAAGAGTGAATTAACAAGTCGCTATAAAAATGTCAATCAAGGGATCGATTTCCAAAAAAGGATTTAACTCTTTAAAAGGGACTCCAATCCCACACATTTGAAATCGAAAGCATTCCATTTAACTGAATATGCATTATTATTCTTTTTCTTGGAATGAAATTCGAAAGTCCCTACTCGGGACTCGACCCCTCGTACGGATTCAAATCTCGGTGATGAAGTGCAACTCTTTTGCTCACATCCCTACTGGGAGCTCGACTCACTCGTTTATTATTACTCATCACTAGTCGACGCACATCCCTAGCCAACACAATTACTCTAGGTTGTCATTTAGATTCTCGTCTCCGTGAAATAAGAGTTTGTTTTAAATTGGTGCTGTCTAGTTTAGTATATTATTCGTTTATTTTATCCAGAAAACTTTTAATCGCATCGATACCAACAAGCCGAAGACACTGTCCACTCTAGCAGCGGGCCGGGGTGGTCGAGTGAGTCAACCGTACCAAACCAAGGGCAAACGACATCGCTTTTTCCGACATTCTGAACAGTACCCTGCATCTTAGGAGGCTGCCGAGATGAAGATTAACGAGAAAAACCTGTGCATGTTCGCCACCACGTATCCCGTCGACCTCGAGGGATGGCTGAAAAAACGCGGCGAATTCAACAAAAGTTTTCAGCGGCGCTGGTTTGTGCTGAAAGGAAATATGCTGTTCTACTTCGAAAAGCGTTACGACAAGGAACCGCTCGGTATGATCGTCCTGGAAGGCAGCACCGTCGGTAAGTACGCTGGTCGAACCCACTGTTGATGAGCATCTGTTCAAATATTTAACAATTGCTTTTATATCCTGCAGAACTAGCGGAGGATAACGAGCCGTACTGCTTTAAGATCATATTCCACGGCGCGAACGATCGTGCGTACATTTTGAGCTCGGAGTCGCAATCGAACATGGAGCAGTGGATGAAGGCGCTTACGTGCGCGGGCTACGATTACATGAAAAAGATGGTAGACGAACTGCAGCACCAGCTGGCCGAAATCGAGAGGCAGTGCAAGGAGAAAACGCCCGAAAGTACGCCCCAGCACGTACCTCCGAAAGCACCACCACGGCGCCAAAATCCGTTCAACAAACCACTGTCTACGGAATATGCATCGAATGCAGGTAAGAATTTTCTATTACGTATTTAATCACCTTCCCTCTTTCCCTCTTTCGTTCTAAATATGCTACCGAATATGTTTCCCCTGTCTGGGAAACGGTCCTCGTTTTCTTTGATTCGATTTGATTCATTTTTTTGTGTGGGATTTTTGTAACGATTCATTTACCACCCATTTTTGTACTTCCTATTTTTCCATGAGATTTGGAAAGATAGTTGGTGTATCTGTTTTATTTTAAGTTCTTTCAAAAAGCTACCACTACACAGCGTAGCATTCGTTTTGTGTCATTCGTTTGTTCGTGTCCTGTGTGGAAAAATAGTTTCCCTATCCCTATTACACTGCCGGTAGGATTGGGCAGCTACAGCCTAACGTTCGTGCATTGTCCTGAGTTGTGATTAACTGTATGTTCGTGTCGATTGACTAATTTCATAATGTTTTGGTACTAATCAGCGTGCTAAACGCATAATCGGCATGGTATTTTAATTTCTGATTTTGGCGTTCAATGAAGGAAAACGCCGTTTGTGCTCATACTTATCACCGAACATCCCACTGGCCTTTCATGCATGAATCGAAAAAAAACAGCCAAAAGAGAACAAATCGATTTCTACCACTACTCATCTAATATGTAGATGTCAGCAGCAGTAGCGGCAGCACCAAAAGCAACGCCGACGAGCACAAATTCAGTCATACAGATAATGGCGACACGATGACGCCTGTGGCACTGCGCCGAAAAGCACCAGCACCACCAGCGGTGCATCAGCCGGCCAAAGAAGTTCTCCCCTCCACCGCCTCCAGCGCCAAACCGTCGCTGGCGGGAGCAGCGACCCGAACAGCGCCGTCAGAGGCAAATTCCTTGGCAGAAGCGACTCACAAGCTCCTCGAGGACGAGATGAACGGAGCAAGCCCGGGCGAGAGTGGGGTAAAAAGTCGCCGGCAGGTCGTCAAGGCAACGAAATCGAGTGATGCCATTGCGACCATGGCGATGGAGGGCAAAGACGCTTCAGCAGCGACGGCGGCATCGCGCAGCGTTGACCAAGTGGATGGCATCGGTGAGCAGCATCGTCCGATTGATCGTGGCACCGTCGCTTCGTTTTCGTTCGAGACGATGCATTCCGCCCTCGGCATACCGGTATTGGCTGATCTAAGCAAATGGAATGCGGGACAATTGAGCCAACCATCGACTGAGGCGGCGTCCGAGGCGCTCTAGAGTGTGGTGGAAACCCGGAGTGTGGTTTTTCGCGCACCATCGTGATACCAGGACGCAGCGACGGCCGTGATATCGACGTCGTCGTTAAAAACACCCATATTTAACCTTGAAAGGACATTTTATTCAATGTTAACTTTTTAATTTTTACCATGAACATTCTCTTATTACGCTTCGTAACGTAGTTCGGTGGAAGGAGCTGGTATTCGTATACATGCACTGTATACACGTAGTAGAACAACATAAATGGTTATATCGATTTAGATTAAGGGCAAGGCAGGAGTACAAGCAGCGCAGAAACAGGGTACCAATAACTTAGTCGGAAAAGCTAGATAAGTGAATAGATTTTTTTTCCCGTCTTGTTTCCTCGATTAGAAAAGAAGGGCGGGATTTGTTTTTTTTTTAAAGCAAAAACACTCAAAAAGGGTTAGGCAGTTACAATTTACAACATTACAGCCTCATCACGCTAGGCTCCCAAATGCTTTTTCCTAACCTGCTTAACTCTTTTAACATTCTTCCGTTTTGCTATCTCCATGCCGCTAGCGTCTCACGTTGCCATTTTATCTTTAATGTGCTTATTTTTACTTCTTTTATCAACGCTTCTCACTGGCCAAAACCGAACGGCGAATATCGCCGTACGCTGATAATCGTTTTCCTTCCATTTACGATGCCCGACATGGTATTTATTAACCCTCCCCTCTTTACACCTCTGGTTGCTGTTTGTGTCCTTGTTTCTTGTATGTTATTTAATAGCTTAAGTTTTAAACGCGACGATAGTGTGTCGACATTATTTAAATACCTATATACTATTAAATTATACCTCTCTCGCTATTACCCATTACCCATTCGCCATTCCGCCATCCATCCTACTTCTTCACCACCACCTGCTGCGCGCGGTATCGGCTTATCCGGTGCGGACAGCGGTCAAACGGGCGCGAAAGCGGAAGCCGCTCGAGTCGCATCTGTAGATTATTATAGTTCGCTCCATGAGCATGTCGCGAGCGTAGAAGGAATATGCCACTTTGCCCAACCGAGCTCCCATCGAGCGCGAACGAAAGCACGAATGGAAGCACCATCGCAAACGCACACACTCTCCGGCCGGATTGATGTAGGAAATTAAACAAATGCCAAAAAGAACCATCACTTCATCGGAGCAACAACAACGAATTCATATCGATAAGGTTCGTAGCTGGAGATAGAAACGATAAGCGATCGATACAGCTGAAGGTAGGAAAACAGAGGGCCTTTCGGATGCTTCCATTCGAGAACTGCAACGACTGGGAACGCAAGTGATGATGTAGTGTGCCAAAAGTAGCGCAATTTACAATAAACGATACAGCGTTTCAGTGTGCACGCGAAAGCGAAACCGGTAGAACAGTGGAGGGCTTTCCTGAGCGAAACCCTCTAGGAAAACGTATTTTGTTATCGATCATACGACGCGATCTGTGGCGTCCGGCGTGGCGAATGATTTCTTGTGCCAAATTACTAAATACATTTCTGCGCTATACTTAGCAACTTATAAAACTGAGTGTTTCCTTCTGTGGGTTGGTCCGCCAAGGGCGCCAACGATACAGCAAAATCAGCAAAATAAAGAGCGTACGACGATACTGGAAAGACCAGATACGAATTATGAACATTTTTTTATTATATTTACATTTCGTTCCGAAAGTTCATCTGCGGTGTGTGTTTTTCTTTTCACAGAGCATGAAGTTAAGAATAGTAACTCATCTTTAAGCATGTCTTTTTCTGACGCTGCTCCGGAGGAGCCGGAGCAACCGGTTGTGCCGTTGGAATACGCCGGGTACCGGCTGATGGGTGTGAAGCTGCCGGTCGGTGTAGCGACCGTATTTGACCTGTTCTTTTCCCTGTTCAGAGTTCCTTATGCAGCTCTACGAGGCGAGCTCGCTGAAGAACCTCCTGTACTTGACCGCTGGCTGATGGCCGGGCCGACCAACAACCGGGACAACCATCTGTTGGATGTACCTTCCATCCCGGAAGATACCGAACCGGAACAACAACCAAAACGTCGCCCACTTTCGGTTATCAGCGGCGTCCTGAAGAAGATTAGATACGACTGCTGGTGGCTGTGGTTAATCCTGCTTCTCCTGATAGTTTCGTTGGTGGCGTTGTTCTACCAGCAACTTATGATCCCGGCCCGGAACAGCTTCGAGCCTCAGACCTCATTCTCCGAAAAACAGAAGCTAAAATTAAAGAAGAATTTCTGCGTAGAGTCGCTGAAGCAGGTTTGTATGCTCTTACAGCCGCTGTGCAAGATTTACGAAACATGCGCGGCCATTGACGAATCACTCTAGGTAACTTTCTGGCTACTACCTTGCAATACCTTCCTTCTCTCGCAAGAAATTAGAATTTTACTCATTTTAACATGTCTTATTTTCCTCTGAAATTCAATTTTATTGTTCATTAACACACTATTTACTTGCCTCATTTAAACCTTTAACCTACTTAGTAATCAGCAGCGAGCAATCAGCGGGTAGTTTTTTCTTTGTTTGTGACACCACAACAGCATACATTTTCGTCCGGTGTCGTAGTAAACCGATGATTAATACTTGAGACGCATGCGACTTGTGAAAAATGTAACTGTTTGCTTTTATTGTAATAAATTTCCATCCTCATCAGACTCACTATGGTATACACATTGCCTTTTGCTCACACTTGGTTCTTGGTTGTTTTTACTTGCTGGCTTACGCCACCATCTATCGCAATCGCTTGCTCACTTGGGGGTTCTGCCTTCCTTGCCGTTGGCGTTGAACAAGAAAACGTTGGCAACGTTGAGGCCCAATGCCGACGCAATTTGGCAATCAATGAGGTTAAGGGGGCTGACATGGGAACGGGGGAGGGGATGGTGGATACGTGGTGCGGGGCGGTAGGTTTGCAAAGTAAGACAATCGCGTAATTGTAATACACTTTTCGTATGAAATATTATAATATTTCACACAATATATTTTGTCATAAAGCTAAATAAGAAATTGTATAAACTGTACGCATATTTGTAGTTATAATAGTATCCTTAGCATAATCAGTGTAGTATCTTCTTGCTCCCTATCCTTTTTTGGAGGTTTTTCTTCTAACTGCTGCAACTGTCTTTCTGCCCGTACTGGTATCATCATCGGCAGCTCTTCATGCTTCTTTCGCACTGTAACCGGCCAGGGAAAGTTTCTCTGACAACCCCGTTCGGCTGCGTATCCTCCTCTCACGTGCTGTGCCACGTTTTGCGCCCGCCAGTCCCTCGCAAACCACTGCTCAGAAAGAACACAATTCGCTGAAGAATTGTATCAAGAACATGCTATCAAAAAAGTGTCTCAAAATCGTGTACATTTGTGGGGGCGTTCATTGCTTCCGTTTTCTTCCTTTGCCTCGCTTTTGCACAATGCGTACTTGGACTTCTGCCTCCCTCGCGTTCGTGTTCCCTGTCACCCAGTTGTTTCATTTTTATGTTTACTCTTGTTGATACCTCTTCTTTGCCCCTACCTGGTTCTGGTCATCTAAGCTACTTCCTAACCGTCAAAAGGCCTAACGAATCCGCCACACTCCACACGTGTCTTACTCTCGAATACCCTTCCAAATTCATACTGTATATATATATGTGTGTGTGTGTGTTTATGTATATGTGTATGGGTTTGTGTGTGAGTGCGGGCGTTTTTAATTACTTCCTAGCTTCAGTGCTAGGTTCTTTGTTTTGACTCGCTTTTTGTGTTTTTTTTTGTTTATTATCAATATATCAATGGTTTTAAGTATATAATAATGTCTAGATAGATGCCATAGTTGCTTAAAGATTGCATTACCACGTTTGTTTTTTAACTCAATCGGCCCGTTTTCACCTGCACCGGCAAATGCTACCACGGGCGCCAGCGCAAAAGAAGGACTCTTTGAAAGGCTCATAGAGCAAGAGGGCTCTAGGGTCGGGTGGGGGAAGGGAAGGGTTGGGGGAGGATGTTCGATGGACGTGTGGTAGGTGAGCGATGGGACAGGTGTTAAGAAAAATCAGTTCTGGCCACACGGCGGCGCCATGACCCTGGGTCTTACTGGTTAGTCTACTTCAGCCGGGCCTGTAGGAAGCTGTACAGGATGCCGGCCTGCGTCATCACATCTGCTGTGCTCGATTCGAGCAGGTCCTTCTGCTTGGTGGCGGTCGGCCCCGGCCGGAGCAGCGTCGGACCGAACACCATTGCCAGATTGTGCAGCGACATTTTGTTTTCTATCTCCTGCTGGTGTACCCTGGAGAGGGGAGGAAAAATGAACAACACAACAACGTCAGCAAGTGGTTCCGTAAAATGCGACGTGATGCTCTTGTGGCTTACCGCATCAAATGATCCAGCAGCAGGTTAATGGTGGCCTTGTTTGATTGCGGCAGCTCGACGAAGATGCGCTGCAGCTCCTGGATGCGGGTCGCCTCGCTCAGGTTCGAGTGGCGATTGAACACCTCGAAGAACTTCGGATAATACTGGTCGGTGAACAGGGCCTCGGGCAGATCGCGCAGGTACGACTTCAGTATGCCGGTGACCGAGTGGATGTCGACCTCCTTCAGCAGCTGCTCCGCCTCGTACGCGTTCGTCTCGAACGACTTCTTCAGCTTGGCCACGTCCGACGCCGAGCCGGACACGCGATAGATGCCTACCTCGGTCATACCGCGCCGCTCGACCTCACGCACGCACGCGCTCACGATGAACGGAATGTCTCGCTTTTCCCGTCTGCATGGAGAGAAAATGTGGGGAATTAATTTTCATTCATTGTTAGTTTGCCGAAAGAGGGTGGGGGTGATGGACGGGGGGACTTACTTGATCACCTGCTGCAGCTTAGCTCCGAATAGGGCGCCCGGTTTGGAGGTGGGCACACGACGAAGCGTTACCTCACCCGGCACGAACCGTATCACCGTACTGATGCTCAGCGTCTCGGACAGTTTGAGCACCTGTCGGGTGGCCGTCTCTTGCAGCCAGCTGCGGCTCAGCTGCAAACAAACAAACGAACGCCAAGCAAACGTCATTAACAATAATATAAGAAGAGACAAAAAAAAAGAGGCGAATCAAGCAAACCTTGAGGATGTACTTTGCCCGGAGGATTGGCCGCTGGACGTGGTCCTGGTACAGCAGGATGCGCAGGTTCTGGCTGCCCTCGAGCTCCAGCACAAACGATTCGTTCCACTGCGGCGTGGCGCTGCAGCAGACGAGCTTCGTCTTCGCCTTCCGGAAGTAGTGGCCGTACGAGTCGATCTCGACGCACACGAACAAATCGCACGGCTGCTCGAGCCCGGCGAGCCCCTGGATGGTAAGGTGCAGGTCGCCCACGAGCAGGCTCTCGTCGCGCGCGTTCCGCATCAGGTAGGAGCCCATCTCCGTTTTGATCAGCGCCTGGCAGGCGGTGATCCACGCCTGTAGGTCGTAAATCTGCACCGGCATGTGTCCGGGCAGGTTGCACGATTGCTGCGTAAACGAAACGAAGGAAAGGTTACAAACGCGAAATCGTGAGACGTTCGAGTATCCGAGCGAGATTCTTTGCATACCTGCAGCGACAGAATCGACTCGATCCATTGCGTACGCTCGAAGTCGGAGCTGAGGAAGAACGTGAGCGTCTTGCCGGTCGCCTTGTTACCGATCTTGAACACCAGATTGGGCGAGGCGAGCACCAGTTGCGCCTCGAGGTCGGCCAGCTTCTTGCGGTGCTTGTCGCCGGCCCGGCTCGACCCGCCCGGCCGGTCCTTCTCGTCGAGCAGGATCTGATCGCGCACCGTGCACGCCTGCGACTTCAGGTGCACGATGTTGATCGGGCTCGTCTCCTTCGGGTCGTTCGATGACTCCTCGCAAATCAGAATGTCGCGCAGCGGAATGAACCATTTCAGCTCGAACTCGAACCCGTTCCGCTCGCCGCCACCGCGCCCGACCGCCTTATACTTGGCGCACGCGATCACGTCGTTGAAAAGAAACAGATGGCGCAGCTTCCGGTGCCCGTCCGCCAGCTCGACGATGAACGAGTTCTTCACCAGCCGTCGCAGGGCCTTGTCTTCGCTCTAAAGAACGGGAAGAGAAATACATTATAATACCACAACTACGCTCACGGAGACGAAGATATAGAAATGGTGTTGGTGTTGGGAACGCACCGGGAACATGGATCGCGTCTGCACCACGTTGAACTCGGAAAGGAAGTTACGAATCGTCTTGGATGCCTGCTTTAGCGGATGGAAGTCCGGGTGCTGCTCGGGTGTCTGGTTGAGCAGATCCTCCAGCACGAGCGCGTTCTTTTGCACGCGCGCGACCGGCTTGTGCAGCAGCTCCTCCAGCGAGAGCTTCTGCTCGTTCTGGTTCTTGAACACGATGTTCGAGACGATCTCCTTGAACTGCTGGCTGTTGGTGCTGCACATCTTCACCGTATCGATCGCGCGCCCGTAGTTGTGCAGGAAGGCGCCGTAGAGATGGATCTGGGCGGCCAGCTGGCGGAACGGTTCGCCCACGCAGAGGCCTTCGGGCGCCGGATCGTTCTCCGGTGCCGCTAGCCGGTCCTGCAGCTCGGCAAGGAACTTACTGTGCACCTCGTGCAAGTCCTCGATTTTGAAGAAGATCGTCTGAAACTCTTCCTCCGATATCACAGGTTGCGAAGTGGTGAGCGTCGCCCGGATCGCTTTCATGTACTGCTTCATCTTGTTCAGGCACTCGACGTACAGCGTCTCGCTGGTGATGATGCTGGTAACGATGTGCCGGATGATCGTGTTTCGGTTGGCGCTCTGCAAAAACAATCGTGAGACAAACGGCTGAATATTTATTCCAAGAAAATACATAAGGCTGTTCTTAAAATTCGAAGCTTCGTCAAAAACAAAAATTTCAGAATTTTCTGTTGGACCGGTTCCGAGAATCAAGTTGACTATACCTAGAATGCTTTTAGCGGTAATTTTGACCGCGCTTTTTAAAACGCTAATACTTCGCCTTTTTTCAAGATTTTTCAACTATTTTTGACTATCTTTTGACGTTTTTGTTTTTTGATGCAGCCCTTCATCATTCCGCTAAGCTCAGTCTAAAGCAAAAAAGTCGAAATGGAGTTTTTCAACTTTTATTTTTCTAAAATGTGTTATATAAGTTCTGAAAAGAAGTGTGCGTTAGAAATCTTATACATCTTAAATTTATCTTGAATTTAAAATCATCTTTTATTTAGATTACAAATGACGCAATAAATTGACCTCATAGATTGAAAATAACGCCAATTTCCATAGTAACGCCTCCCGCATAACGCATCGAAACGCTCGCGTACGGAATAATGGAACAAAGCACAGAACGGAAAAAAACCTATGGAAAATTAAAATATCCGCAACTTGAAGGGCAACTTATGGCGTCAGTTGTAGTCGAAAAAATATAGGATTATTTTTCAAACGTGGCTTAATTCTAGCGCACTCTTTTATTCCTTGTAAATCAAGCACACATAGTAAATCAAGCACACAATAACACATGTTAAAAATATAAGCTGAAAAAAACTATTTTGCCCTTTTTAGGTTGACACCAAGCTAGCGGAATGATGAAAAGGTGCATCAAAAAACTAAAAACGCCATAACGATAGTCAACAAATATACTAAAAAGTAGCAGTTTACGGATTAGAAAGATCTAGAAAAAAATGGCAAAGTTTTATCGTTTTAAAAAGAGCGACCAAAATGACCGCTGAAAAGCATTTGTGCAACTTTTTAAAAGCAATGTATTCTAGGACAAGTGTATTCTATGATTTAAATAAGCTTTAAAATAATTTAGAAACTACTATTTGCCTTTACCGTTGTTAAGTAAGTGAGATTAAATGCTTAATTTGCTATTTAAATATCCACTTTTCGCATTTGCATCTAGGAAATCAGCTCCTGTCAGACAATCAGCTGTCAGTGTCGGAATGCATAGACATTTTGTTTCAATCCAAACCAGATTTCCTTGTATCTATTTTGGCTCTCTTTCTAAGATCGAAAAAATCAAGTAACGTTTTGATAGTTCTTAAAATCACTAAAAGTTTAAGAACAACATTACTTCCAATTTTCTTACGCAGTGGTTGCTTATATTTCGGTGTGGGCGAACTATCTGCTTACAGCATAAATTGCCCACAATCTGACTGCGTCATAGATTTTAACGATTTTTTCGAAAAATACCACTTCGAAACTTGCGTTCAACCAGAATAAATCGATGTTAGCAGTTTAAAAAAGGTTAAGGCGCATGTTTTATTCCGAAATCAGTGTGATAATTGATCTCTCTTCCAGTGGGCCCAAATTACATGCATGGGCCGAAACTCCCTCATTAACATTAGTGTTGATGGGAAGGTGAAAAACACAACACTGTGATTTTAAGCCTTATAAACACGCTTACCGATATCTTCCGGAATATACCGCTCACTTTGCCGGGTGCGCCGATCGTCTCGAGTTCAACCCCACCACCGGCACCGCCACCGTCCGTGTCGGTAGAAATGGCCCGCATCAGCACGGGCGGTACGCCGTCCCCCTCGCCGTCGCTGTCGAGCGAACTGCTGTGGTTTTCGTGGTGCTGACTGGAGCTGCAAAGATTTCGGAGTAGATGAAGTTAGCAGGGCTGACAGAGAACCTTGACGCTCGTGTTGCATATGCACTCACTGGATGAAGTACTCGATGTTCACGTAGTTGCTGCTACGGCCCGGAGATTCTGGTTCCAGCTGGACGCTGGTCTGGCTGCTGTTGTGGCTGCCGCGCGGATGCGACGGCATCAGCAGCGTGCTGGCGTTCTCGACCGCCGAAATATCGTCCCGGCTGGAGCTCGAGCCGGTCGTTCCCGTGCCGACGCCACCGGGCTGAATGTACACGTAGTCGCCGTCGCCATTGTCCAGCGGTACCGTGTCGTAGTAGTGCTCCTGCTCCCGCTCCCGCTCGCGTTGCTGCAGCTGCTGGCTGTACCCCGCTCCACCCGCCCGCATGCTGTCCGAGCTGAGCGACGAGATTGATTCGTAGCTTTTGATCTACAATTGGGAAGAAAGTGTCGTTAGTTACTGCCGTTGGTAGCGACGAATCGGGATGGTTCTCTCCTCCCCTTGCCCTTACCCGCTCGGATATGGTCCCAATGGTGGTGGGTCCAGCCGCACCACCCTCGCCAACGCCACCACCACCCGTCGAGGCGAGCGACTCCTTCGAGCCAACCTGCTGCTGGTGTTGTTGCTGTTGGTGGTGGTGGTGGTGATGATGGTGGTATGGGTGGTTCTGCTGATGCTGCTGCCCCGCCGGTGTACCGACCTTTCCGAGGCTACCGGTGGGACTGTCGCTGTTACTTCCACCGCCGCTCCCGCTCATCGTCATCGGCAGCTTGCTCAAGCTTCCGGTCGGGGATGCTCCGGTCACTTTCCCCAGCGATCCGGTCGGGCTATCCGTGCTCGAGGACTTGGACTTCAGGCTGTCCGACTTGGGCAACCGGCTACCAACACCGTGCGCTCCGGCTAGCTTCACGTCCAGCGAGTCGGACGACTTTTGGCGGTAGATTTCCGACGGCTTCACGTTGCGCTCCAACGAGCTGCTCAAACCGCCGACCGCTCCCGGACTCTCCGGCGTGCCAGGGGTGTCGGATAGGCCGCTCTCGCGCCCACCCGTCCTGCCGTCTTTGCTGCGGAGGTTCTGCATGGCCATCGTTGGCACGGTCGGCGGTTCGACTGGGGCCGCCCGCCGTACGAACTTCGGTGGTGGGCTGCAAAAAAACACAAACAACATTTTAGTCTCGTTCAAATTCAATTTAGTCTCGTTCAAATTCTGTCATCAATTATTTCATAATACTAAGTCGGATTTTCTTAGTCTTTTAACACGTTGACTGCCGCTTCAGCCACATAGTCTATATATTCACATATAATATATTTTTCAAACCCTTTTCATGCAATTTTTCCTCTCAAATTCGAAGAATTGCGACAACGAACTGGGCCAAAGTGGGCATGTTTTGCTTGTTTGCATTTGATAGCATTAATGGCCACTCAAAATTATTTATTGAATTGAGATGTGGTGAACTGGCAGCGGCAAGCCTTTCCTGGCTAAAAAAGTCACCTTGTCCGTTATCAGTTATGGATCAGTGTTAAGAGGTGTTTAAACACCTTATCATCCTTCCGCTACAATTATCCTATGTTTGTCATGTCGACGTGCTGCAAATTAACCAACCCATCATACAATGTCAACGTTGACTTTGCCACTTTTGCAGAATAACAAACCAACGGTATTTTTGACAATTTTTCAATATACCTCCCAAATCACGCTGAGACCGGGGATTTTGTAACTATGGGTTTTTTTATTGATATACGGAATTTTCTTGGACCTGTAGGACCACAGTCTGTCATTTTAAACAGCCTAGGACAAACAGTTTTCATAAGAAAACGAAAACGCTCTGCCAGTGTGCCGTGGTAGCGTTCTTTTATTAAATATGAACAATCAATGACAATAACCAAAGAAAATTGTTATGTTTTAGAATATTTAAGAGAATACTCCACTGTTGTTAGATTAAAAAAAGTAGGGTAAGTGCTCCTATAGTGGTAAGACATCCTACTTCTAAGAAGGAATAAATACAATAGCGGTTTTTGTACTAATATGAAATGTTCTGTGAACTTCCACGGACTGTTTAAAAGATAAACCTTGCCACTTCGTAATATATTAAGGCTCAAAAATTCATATGTTCCAACAAATTTTTACAAATATGCTGGATTCCTGAAGAATTTATCAGGAGTGCCATGATTTCCTTAAGGCTATAAATCACCGCAAAAAAGCATTGGTTTATGAAACTAATGCATTGGTGTATGACCAAGACAAGGCATTGGCCTTTGAGTAAACTGAGCGTATTGGTTGAAAAATGCTACAAAAATAAATTAAAACATATTCAGTATTTTCTAAGCTTTCCAAGAACTATCACTACTATATGAACACGATACCACCACTACAGGAACCATACCACCATTAAACGAAAAATCGGCTAGGATGAATTTTTTCGTGTATTTTTTCATGATAAACAGTTAAAAAAGATGTTTTACAGAAGAATAATGGTGTTTTGATCATAATTCGTATAAATATGTAACATATGCTGTTCTAGACACTTATAAATTGCACCATATTATTAGTAACATGACTGAGTGCGCCACTTTTGGTACAGTTACCCTATACGAGAATATATTGGACACCGTGTATATTTTTAATTGCCAATCAAATTGACGACGACACCCTTAATGCCACACGATGTATACAAGTTGTGCTTTCCGTTGGAAACGAATCGCCACACGACAAGAAGGTGCACTCTGAAAGGGTTGCATTTTCTTTTCCCTCGATCTTACCCGCTATACAGACGATTCTCACGATTTCACCTTTTTTAACGTACGCGGAGGAATACGTACACCCACGTGGGAGAAGCTTACATGTAATGGCGAGCTAATCATAGCAATATGCGTGGGGTTCGCAAACTATCTCATCGACCAGCGAGAAGCGTAGGAGGTGAATCGGAAAGCAAAACCAAACGAACCTATTTTCCAGCTGCTTGGGGCGATGCTGTTATTTTTCTTCCGGATGAGCTACCCGGTAAATCGCAAATGACAGCTCGATTCTAGTGCGTCTCCATTTTGCGAGGCCTTTAGCAATGGAAAAGTCACCTGAAGGTGTGAAGCGAACCCCGTTTCCGTTAGGGAAAGCACGCCGTGAAACACGATCAGTACTCAATCGGTTGGAACCATACTGGATGTACGGACTGCGATGAAATTCCCGAAGAATGGGTTCTTCCGTTTCGAAACCCAAATAATCCGTTAGCCTTCCAGCAGTGAGCAGTGGTGCTGCCATTCCAGAAGCGACGAAAATCGATTGCGATTAGTTCACGTTTTGCTCCGATTGCTAACTGATCCAGGGCGGGCGTTGGATGGACGAGGAAACGATGGGAAAAAATCGGGAAAAAATTACCACACCAAAGGGGCCTTTGAATCTGATTTTGTCGTCGGTATCGTATTTTGTCGTCAGTATCCCTTTTGGCGAGCTGAACGATGGCATTACAACCGGTATCGTTTACCAAGTTTAAAGCGTTCGTCAATGTTTTGCCCAGATTGACAGGTTGGCTTGGAGGCGTTGTAGATAAACATGCGAAGTAGCGAACTCGGTAGGCTTTGTGGCTCCGTTCGGGGCGGTTAGAGCATTCCAAAGGCGAGCGATGAAGAAGAGCGGCACACGTCAGGCGTGACCGCAGCAGCTGAGGCGCCGCTAGTTCCATAAATTTACGAGATAATTCCCCTCTTCTTTCTTTACCAAAACCCGCCAACCAATTAGCCATCGCACGTGCCCTGGGCTGGAGGGGGATTTCTTCGCGTTCTAGCTGCGTGAGCTTCCAACACTGGTGGAAGCGATGGCGAAAATGGGAATACTGGGCCACGGCACACCTTTTGGCTGCTAGAGGGTGCTACCGGTTCGGTGGACCGGTGTGTTGCGATGAATGGATCATGGGAATGTAGCAAGGGGATTGGCTAGTGGGTGAGATGGTAGAGTACACGGTCGGCGGCCGGGGTTGTGTACACGTTGCAAGCAGTTTCCTTTTTCCTACCCTTCCTGCTTCGCTGGGCCAACGGGTGAACTCCGAACGGAATCCCGGGTGGAAAAGAGAGCGTCGTCATCGTGGGCGAAAAGATTTCGATTTGAAGAAAAATCGCGCGCCTCGCGGGGGATGGGGTTGGGTGAAGAGAAGAAAGCCACGGCGAGTAGCCTCCAAGAAGGCAGCGTGCCAAGCTACTTTAAACATCGGGGATCCGTTCGATACAAAGATAGTTGAAACGATTGATAAAACGAACGCTTTACTCCAATTGCAATTAATCGCGTAACATAGAGAGTTTCTGGTGTCTCTAGCTTTTAACAACCCCAGACAACTTTCAACTACATCGAACAGATACATGGTTTGGAACACTTGAATCAGTTAGTACAGTGTTTCAATTCGATACAGGAATAAAACAAACCCGCTCTGGAAGTTAGCAACCGTATTATGGAATGTTGCATACATTTCCTGGATCGTATGCAATCCTTCCTCTGAAACAATGCAACAGGATGTTGAGTTTTATATGGAGTTCTGTTCTGTTCGGTTGAACCCTACAAATGTTACAATAGGCCATCAAGTTGATTGCTTTCAATGCGTCAGAGTCGGGTCATACATTTTCATACACGGGAAGAGGAAGAAACTATATTTTTATGAAATATTTCGCTTGCTTCTACCTTTTCGAACGTGACATTTGTAGAGTTCCACAGAACTCCACGTAAAACTCCACATCTATTTGCAATGATCCAGTGAATTATTGCAAACCTCCCGTAAATGTATGCAAAATTCCATTATAGTATTGCAAACTTCCACAGCGGGCTTTTACTGTTCCAGTACCGATTTTAGACATTCCACCAAACGGATTCAAATGCTCCATTGAATGTTTCGAAATCCTGAACTTTCGTACGCAGGAGGAAAAAGGTAATGAAACTAAATTTTTATAACAAAATTTCGATGCTATCTAGTGCTAATTTTCAACCGACCGAACAATGACATTTGAGGAGTTCTAAAGAACCCTAGATAAAACTCCACGTCTTTTTGCATTGTTCCAGAGAAGGATTGCCTACCTTCAGGAAATGTATTATTTCTGTATCGATCTAAAACGATTCTCCAGCTTATTGAAGTATTCGATTATTTGATTCGACACCCTGTACTTTCGTGCACAAGTAAATTTATTTTTATAAACAAATTTCGATTGATGCTATGCATCGATAATTTTCAACCAACCGAATAATGATATTTGTAGTGTACAACAGTACCTTCGATAAAATTCCACATTTATTTGTTTTTCTCTAGACAAGAATTGCATATCGCCAGAAAATGTATGCAACATTCTGTAATACGATTGCCACCTTTTAGCACGGGTTTGTATTATTCCTGTATCGATCGTAAACATTGCTCCAACTGATTGAAGTATTCCATTATTTGATTCGAAAACCTGTATTACAGCTTGCTTCACGCACGAGGACATTGCTCCACATTTGGAGCAAGAAACATTATCTCTTTCAGGAAAGGTTTTAATGGCAATACCAACGGCTATAAGTCGTCAATGCAGAGTCCCGAATGAGATGGTGAAACTCTTGACTGCTCCATTCTGTGCCAGAATTCCAGAACCCTTGGCGTGGCCAAGGTTTGCGCGAAGGACACACTCTTATAATAAATTTCCATTCCTCCTTAGCATTCAGGCGTGTTGCGTGAATTTTCCATATCTAGTTCCTGGTGATGTGGTGTTGCACCGGGCAACTCAAGGAAAATGGTAACGGGCGATGTGGGGCGTCGATAAATTCGGAGGGTACAAAAAAACAAACCACCGGCGCTCCAACTGGCCTAATTCGGCACCGGCGTCTAACATTGGTGACCTCAAAAGACGCTACCACCACCACAAGGTGCGAGATGCAACCCGGTACCCTCACCAACACACCGCTAAACTGGTAGGCAGGAAACATACCTACAAGAGACCAACAAAAAAAAAGAAGGAAATCTACCGGACACCTGCTTCCCAATACTTTACATTACGCCCCTGTCCGGTGTCCAGCGGAAGTCGGTGGTGCAGCCTTTTACGATCTCTTTTCGCGACCAGATCTCTGCGT
>KE524840.1:671672-718752 GCA_000441895.2 Anopheles sinensis | reverse complement strand
GTTGTTACTTTTCCGCAAGAGTTTGGTCGGTTCGAATAGGTTCGAAAAAAAAGCCTATCCTCCAGCTCTAGCCCCTACGACAGGCAGATGTGCTATACACACACACAAATCGACAACCGGACTGTTTTTCTTGACTTATTTTTGCCAAAACCGAACCGGTCGATAATTCTCCAACCATCCGGTGAATTTTCTTGCTTTGCTTCTGTGGCGTGGTGTCTGGCCGGTGTTTCCGCCGTCCATGGTTACGCGTTCCATTCGCTGCCCCCAAAACGGGAAAGGAGCGGACAGCTTCGTCGCTGTTGTGCCATATGGAACGATGGAAACGCAAACGCAGTCGATCTTGCGCGCATGGTCGCGCACGTGCTCCATCAAAACACTCAGCCACATCTTTCGCCCTTGATGCGTTGCCGCAGAAAGATCAAGTTATTGGTACACGTGTAGATTATAAGTGAAATGTACGCTCGTGGAACCCGGGGAAAGATGTAAAGGATCGCAGGTTCCCCATTTCATCAGGCAAGAACAACGCAACAGACGGTCGCTTCCGGTTTGTTTTCGTTGGTGCTGGAAGTCTTGCAAATCGCGGTTTGTTTTCTTTGGTGCTTGCAAGACACGGCACGCACGATGTTTGCTCAAGATTAAATAAACCCACGAGTCAATGTCCGCTCCTCGAAAGGTGCGAAAACTTTTCTGTGAGCGAAAATAGTTCAAAAAAGTGTTGCACATAGTGTTGTGTGAATCTGATTACGGTTTATCAATCTGAATGAATCTTGGAATCAATAAATCTGAATCTTCATGGTGGAGATTTATGCATCTTCCAACATTCAAAGAAGGTAAATACCGCAAATCCCACACAATGAAAGTGGATGCGAGGGCCGGTTTTTTGTTTGGTCGCTCGATCCAAACCAATGAAAGATTCATAAAGATTCATCAATTTGGAGATTCATGAATCTCACAAACTGAATCAAAGATTCGGTTTATGATACGAAACACTCTTTGCAAAAGATTCATAGGAATAAATCTCAGCGAAAGAGTCATAAAGCACAACAAGCTGTACAACATTTTTGCTCCTTGCGCTCCAATTCACCCTTTTTGCCCTTTTCCGCTCCTTTTGCTTCCTTCGTTCCTCGCACTCCTTTTACTGCTTTCACTCCTTCCGCAACTCTTCGTTCTATTACGAGCTGGTTACAGAGTGCAGGCGAAAATTTGTGACCGATAACAAGTAAAACAGGTATAAAAAGCAATAAATGTTTAACAGCAAACCACGATTGCAGCAGTGCTTCCGTACTTCAACGCCATACAAAGCGATAAAACAAATCATTCAAGTGCACAGCGTTGATCCGACGCCGGTGAGAGCGGTCGCCTAGAATATGTAGAACAAAACGCAAAGTCCCGACCTCTCAAAATTTGCGTGAAGTTATCGAAAATAACGACATAGAACGAGCAACCATTCAAAAGAATAGAATATGGCATTAGATTTCGTTGAACAGATCCGGCACCGGACAGCACGGATCTCTATTAGTGGATCGAACGCTGCTCGTTTATCAGCGTATGTGAAGGAGCGCAATGGGAGGAGCAAAAGGAGCAAAAGGAGCAAAAGGAGCAAGTATGTCGTTCACTTTTCGGAGCTAGCTAGCTCGCTCCGCTCCTCAAAATGAGCCAATTTTCACAACACTAGTTTTGTAGAGTGAGAGAACAGTTTACGTCAATGTTTTTACTTACCGTGGGGGAACCTTTTTCTTGAGGTCGGCGGCGCTGGAGGCCGACGTGGCCAGCAGCTGGGAGGTGCGCTCGGAGATGGAGGTGCATCCGGTGAACGTGCCCGAGCCGTCGCTGCTGCGATCTGGCGGTTTCGGATGCTTTGGATCGAGGAAGGTACTACTGCTGCTGGTGCCGTTGTTGTGCGGCGCACCGGCAAGGTTATGGTGATGGTCGCCGGCAACCAGGTTCTCCATGCTGCCCCCGAACCGTCCGCCGACACTGACGCCCCCGCCGGTGTTGATGAGCACATTCTCGTAGTTGTTCGTTGTCCTGGCCACCGGAGCCTGCGCGGGCACCGGTCCCGGGAGGACTGCCCTCGAGCCTCCGTCCTCGGGACCGCCGTCGCCACTGCCCGGCCCAGCGTCGCCGCCGCCAGCGTCATCGGGCGTGCCGGTGGCGACCCCGTTGTTGTCACTAGCACTTCTTGGTACACCGCCGCCACCACCACCACCACCACTACCATTACTCTTCGACTCCTTCACCTCGATTACGGTCACGAAGTGGCTTGGCGACGACAGCAGCTGTTGTTGCTGCTGCTGTGCCTCACTCTGACTAGCACTGCGTGTCCTAGTGGCGGCCCGCACCAAGCCCTCCGCCGGCGTCTCCTCGGGCGCAGAGCTCGCGGCACCACTACCACCACTAGCGTCCGAGCCGTTGCTACCGGTGCCTTCGGTGGCAGTTGATGGATGTTGATTGCCGTTGGTGTGGCCGCCTCCTACGCCGCTGGCCGTTGATTGTGACTCTGCCTGCTGCGACTGACTGTTGATTGAAGCGACGGCGCCCGAGCTGGCCGCCACCAGCTCGCTTACGCACCGGCGGCTGTGGAGGTTCGAGGTCAGCTCGTTGATGCATTGGTTGAGCGGACTGTTACGGTTCGCCGGCGCCCGCAGCTGCACACCATGCTCGATGGTGCCCTCTGCGGGGGCGGCGGCGCTACTGGCGGTCGACCCATCGGCATCGTTCGCCGCCGTCTGGTTGCTAGGAGCTGCCTTGATGATTTGATTCTGCAAGCACAAACGGTGAAACAAATTAATAACAACTATCTTACTTCACCTCAATAGTCAATGGTTGATTAAATAAAACTATCGCCAAAACCCCGAACGATTGCCACGTAGTGGAAATGGAAAGAACAAGCTTGAAGGTGAAGATACTTTCCATCACTCAAAGAGAATCCAAACCAATCGAGGATAGGACACAGGGTGACAGACGAATAATGCAGCCGTTTGATACCGAGCGCGCGTCAATTTGTTCGATAACTCGAGGTCCATGCGCATTTCGAGACTGTTCCGGTATCTCGGCCCTTCGGGGACGAGAGCGCAAAATAAAAAAAAGTAAAGACATACATATTCCCTCCTCTCGACGGTGCTTATCTTATCGGTTATCAAACATAAGACGTGCTGTTTCACACCTGTGGGTAAAACCTGCGGTCGGCGAAGGTGTGCGAGGGGGGGAATCGATGGTGGCTACGCAAATACATGCGTCATGGTCGATGGTCCGAGTTGCTATTACTTTTGCTTCCTGTGAGTGTCTACCCCAAAATGAAACAACATGGCGGCGTGCGGTTCGAGTTGGGTACCTTTCATATTTCTAAGACCGACGGTGCATCAGGCACCTAGTTTCTCTCGCCATCATCACACCCCTCCCCCCCGGGGCGGCCATTATCGAATGCAGTGCTAGGGGTGCTTACGCCAAACAGTGGCGCTTCCGATGCCGCGTTATGGACACCTCGAGCAATTATCATTTCGTTTTTTATCGTTCCTCGCTACTGCCGTGAACTTTCCACACCCATGCGACTATGGTTATAAAGCGCATGGAATGGATGAGACAGACACGCTGGTACGAGTACCAGCCTTGCGGGATTCATCATCTACGCCTGCCTGCCATTGGTAGTGGTTTGCAGCATTGCTTGGGTCCACGGGATTTATCACAGCTACCCCTCCGACGACGACGAGATCCATTCTCGCATATGTCATAAAACTTTTCATTGGTAACCCCCGTGAATGATCCAATGACCGTCCCGGGGTTGATCCAAAACCTCTCACAAAGGGGCATGACGGCACACAGTTACACACAGGCCTGACATTATCTGACGAGCTCCAGTACCTCGTACTCGGTCACCAGATATCGCCACTGTTCGGCGTAGCTCATTCCAAACCTTATAGCTGCCGGTGGGTAGCAAGAATTCTACAGATCGCGGTCGTTGGCCAGTATGCTATGTCCCGGAAACATCAGCCAAGGGGGAGGTTCTGGAATCGTGTACTGCTGACGACGTAACTTCTGTGAGGCGAAGGAGATAAGAGAGCTCACATTCAGGTTGCTCACGGATTTCAGCAAAAAACGAATTCGTTGAGCAAAACAACGAACGGCTGTGTACAAGGCGCGACATAACCCTTTTTTTCAATCAAAGATTCAATTGACATCCACGATCGACGCCGAATTGCCTGCTGTTTCAGCACTTCTGACGTGCCTGCTCTAGTGTATGTTTGTGAATTCAACTTTATGTGTCATTCTTCTACAGAATTAATTCCGTAGCTCCGGTCCAGGCGCCCGTTCCTGCGTCTCCCTCTCTCTCACGCTCGCTTGGAGCAGCTGGTGAATCATTCAATTACGGCGCCCTTTCAGAAGACCCCCGAGAAAAGGAGTTCTCGATTGCGCACGGAGCTCAGTCAGAGCTTCTTAAAACCCGCGCGCTGTTTGGCATTTGCGCGTATCTGTGTTCACGCGTCACCACCACTTCGAGGAAGGAGTGGATCTTTCACAGTCACCGACGGTTTTCTTTAAGAAACGCTGACCTTTTAATGCACGCGCCAGCAATGTTTTCGGTGTTAGTGTTGATGCTGATGCTGCCGCTCTTACTGCTACTCCATCCGCCGAAGTTCTCTTCCCCTTCCCAAACAAGCACAAACAAACGGCACTGAGGGAACAGCACTGAGGAGGACCACGCCTAAATGTTATAAATGGTGGAGCCCGAAGATGTGGCGCACGAGACGGAATGCGCCTATATCCATATGCTGAATTTCACACCCTGAGCTGTCGTGAGTACTGTCAACTTTGCGATCAGCAAAAAACGCCGATGGAGCAGAAAGCGGAATGTCACTTCAACAGCTCGTCATACCGGCGTTGGATAGGATTCCGATATGGATTCGATACCGATACGACTGGTGTTGTGTTGGATTATTTCAATCCCCGCTGTTCTCTGGATGGCAAACAACGGTCATTACATTCCCAGGATAGATTGAACGATTCGTCGGTAGTCGAAACATCTATTGAGATCTCTACCGGCTAACTACGGACAGTAGCTTGGGGGAAACGATAAAGCTGCAACTCATTCCACCTTGATCGCCAACCGCCATATGGCAAGACTTCTTAAGTAGTTCCACAAGTGAGGGCAACAGCTGTGCGGCTGAGTTTGGACAGCGATGATCGTCGAAGCAATGGCGATCGGGTCTTAATGGGTGCGTAGTAATTGTAAGCACGTGCCCAAGGCGGATATTCAATCCTCCTCCTCCTCCTCCTTCCCTCCGCAAGACATTGGTTGTTAGTCACGATCTATGGTGCACTTTACGAATTAGTTTTGCGTGAGTCTTCAAGGAAAACATCCCCAGATACCTTTCCCTGTTTTTCTCGTACGTTGATTATAGGGTAGTCGGTCTGCGACATTGAAGACTTTGGTCAGTTATTTCCATTACTGGCCAAAACTCTCTGTCACCGAAATACACACACAATTTACAGTCAAAGTAAACCCCAGGGCCCCCCTTTATTCCTAGCAGCCATTTTTAATCTACGATTTCCTTTCCACCGCTGTACCACTTACCCTTGAGCTCCAAATCTTTATCTTATCCGATACGGAAACCTTTTGGTTCGATTTCATGTTTCATGCAGAGACGCAGACCGTCCACTGGGCTACATCGGGGGTATCCTTTTCTTCTTCTTTTTTTTTTTGTATAAGCTTACGACCTCCACCCGCACAACCCTAGCTTTCCCTTCTCTTCGGGTTGCTTGAAACACACTTTTCTTGGTCACGCAGATTTGCTCGAAACGAAACTGCACTCACTACGGGCTCCCCCTCCAAGGGGAGTTTTCTTGTTTTCTCGATTTCTGCGTCTGCTTTTCACTGGGCCGGATATTTCCGGCATCACAAGCACTCCCGCACCGCCAGAGTACTGTTGGAGGGTTTACTGTGGCGCTGTGGGAAGCGGACACTGGTTGATGATGCTGTGTACGGCTACTTCACCTGAACTGTATCGAAAGATTGTTGCCTTGTAACGCGCCGTGTCTCGTTGCAACGCCTCCCGAATGGCATTACGCGATTGTTTAACATTCGAACTCAAACTTCTAACTGGGCCGACGACCGTGCGACACACACTGGCCTCGGAGTCGGTCGGCGGTTCGCGAATTGGCGAGATAAAGTTTTCACAGCGATAAAAACACATGTGAACGGCGATAAAAGGAAACCTACACACACACACACATACGGAGGGAGAAGGGCATACTAGATCGGTAGGTGCAGGTGAAGGGAGGCCACGAATAAGATAACTGATGGGACTTCGCTCCTGCGAGTTCGTTAGCTTCAATGGCGGGGTTGTTGCAGCGCTACCGTACGCGGGTGCAATTTTTCACAACGTCCCGCCTGCCCTACATTAACCACCCAAACCGATCCACCTACCAACAAACTAACACCAGCATCCGCCGATTCCGATAAAGCACCTTGCGCGCACGATGAGGGCCACTATCCGCGATAGGAGGGGACAGGACGTGTTCTCCCTCGTCAGACCTTGAATTAAGACTGATTATATAAATTTCCTATCCGTACTGCATGGATGGGATGGATGGGCGGATGAGCTTTTTTCTCTCCCTTCCGTTGCATCCTCTTCAGGTGCCTCTGCCGAGGGGGGGATTATTGATGCCCTCTGGTACTTGTTGTATACCAAAACTTCCAAACGTTGAGGGCAGGGAACCCGCATTCAACCATCATCTCCTACACCAAAGTCGGTAGAGCATCCTACGCATCAATGTTTCAAACCAATACTTGTGCTGTACGTACTAAGTAATAATAAATAGGTGAGTCGAATCATACAACTGAATTGATAGAGTTAACTCCTTCAAAGCGGACAGATATTGCAACTTCTTTTTTTTGGTGAGATTGTTATCCCAAAAGAGAGAATGAGTAAGTAACACACAGATTCGAATCCCAAGAAAAAAAGTTACTATTCGCCACAGAAATTTGTATCCGTACCAAGGAACCGAATCCGATAACGATGGGTTTGCGAGGAAAATGCATAATAAGGCATATCCAGTTATTCGGCATGCATTTTTCGTCCATATCCATAGTTTGGTATTCTAGAAGATTCGCGACCTGTTTGATACTCCAATCCCTGTTTGAGATTCTATCCCTGTTTTCTTTTACCTATTCACTCTTTTGGGGTAAATAATAACTTGATTTGCACGTTTCAAGTCACAATTGAGTGACAAAAAGATTCGAAGCATTGTGATGATTGTTAAAGTCTAGTTCACTATATTATGGATACAGTTTCTTCTAATCGCACGACAACATATCGTTGTGGGGCACTTGGTCTCTCTCCGAGCAGAACAGAACTGCTGTGACCTATTCTCGACCAATTTTATCAGAACAGTCAGCTGTTCGTAAATACGAGGATGATGTGTCAGAGAGTCGAGATTCTAACACCCATGACTTCTGACGTGGTGCGTTCTCACGCTAGCGCTGAGCCGTACGGACAACCCAGCTTTGGTTGGTTCAAAAGCAATCCTTTCGTACAGATGTTGGGGAATTCAGCTGGAGTGCCATATAGGGCGTTGCTATCAGACGGGTCGGTGCAGCAACATGCAGGATGCGATAGCGGATGGTGATGGTGGTGGTGGTTACGGAACTCTGGCGCTTCCTGCTTTGTTAAGGGAAAGTGGGATGCGCGATTACTGGCCCCCAGGGGCCCCCGGTTGGCAGCAATAACGCAACCAACCATCCAACCAACTTCCACCCCCGATTGGAGGCGAAAGAGAACCAGAGCTGCCACAGATAGGGAAACTAACAAAGGCACAGAAACGCGAAAAAAAACATATACGTTGATTGCAGCTAATGAGGAAGTTCGAACACGAGGGGGATGGGGTTGAACGAAATTTCCGATTCGAAAGGTGGCCGATGGTGGGCTGGTTGGAAGCATCACCCGAACACCTCCACCGGTAAGTGCTGTTTGTAGCCGAAATTTGAAAGATGTTTGCTGTTCGCTGTAGCAGTTTGTTCGACAATCGCATTTCTTGCCAAGGGTTGCTCTCCTTTGAACACCTATGCTTGTCCCTTGAGCAGTTGTTAATCGATTTGATACGTTATGCGATATTGGCGAGGTGGCGTGCATCATCGTGTGATTATGTTTCTTTTAATATATGTATTTTTCTTTCCTTCTGCTCGCCCTAATGTCCTTATCCACCTGGATATCCCGTTAGGTAATTGGTTGCGCTGTGTGTGTGCAACGGGGCGGCGGCCGGCCATCGGCCAACCGTGACTTTAGGGGAAAGAAAAACAACAACAGAGCGACGTAACGACCAAAGGCACACAACCGACGTAACGAGTAACGCCACCTAATCTCGATTGGAAAACCGATACGCGGGGCAGGAAAAGCTAGCTCGCGAAGCCGCGGATTTCGAAAAACTTCCCCCCCGACCCTGTCGCCTCCACCACCCGCGCCACGGGGTGTGTATGTATGACTGTGTGTGTGTGTGTGTGTTAGGGAAGTAGGGAGGCGTATATTTTTTTTTTTTCAAAATTTCTACCCGATTTAGTGCGTGATTCGGGTGTAGGGCATGCGTGTGTGTGATAACGAGGCAGGGCAGGGTGTGATCACTTGGAAATAATCCGCAAGCAAACAACGAACTCTCGGTGGCCACAAGAAACGAAAAGTTAAAAACAAAACCGACACGAACAAACGAACGAACGAATTGAAACTCTCTCGGCAAGAAAAGCACCGGACCGGAACGCAGTTCAAATACAACTGACCTCAGCCGAGATCCGAGGCCTCGGAGCGGGTGGGTACACACCATTTGCTCTTCCTCCTGCTCCTCCTCTCCCCCGCACCCGCGCTGGCCCCGCAGATCGCGGCCACGGTCCGCTATCTTCCTTCCGCCTCTTATCTAGGCTTGCCCCCCCCCCCCCCCCCCCATTCTCCTTCCCTGATCTCGATGACGTACGCTGTTGTGTTGTGCTGCTGCACACACTGGCCGATGATGGTGTACGTCGTCGAAGACGGAAGGAAGAGTTTGGCGGGCAATTGTATGCATGTGGTGTAAAGGGTGGGTAGCTCCGCTGTTGTTGGAGCTAATTCGTAATTTTTCGCAACCCTCGGCCGCCCTGGGAGCGTTACCAACACCAACAATCTCTTACAACCTCGTGCTTCCAGCTGTTGCTGGAAGAAAACACAAAAAAAACACCAGGCAGCGATGTTGAACACCACGTTACATACACGGCCAATAACCACGAGCAACCAGCGAGTCAACAACAAACCACCCGGGGGAAGGGAAAACTTCAACCCGCGACGAGCCAATGTAAATTTCACCAACAGAGCAAGTTCTCCAGGGCAAAAGGTTAGGTATTCCATTTCTGGCATTGAATGCACTTTCTTTTACCCTCGCCGGAGGGGTCGGGGGTGGGGGAGGTTGTTTTTCCGACTTACTTTTTCACTCCAGCAAGGCTCATCGTCGTAGTTGTAGGTGTACTGTAGCACCTTGCGGTGAACCACCAAGATGCGGGCGAAACAATACGCCCCACCGAAGGGCCAGGCCTTCGCTTTTTTTTGCAAGGAAATGTGTTCGTCGCTAGGTTGTTGTTTTACGCGAGTTTTCGCTATGTTTAACAAACCTAAGCCAGGATGATTCATGGTGTTTTTTTTTTGGATTTTGGACCACTCCGTTATCAGCTGCTGAGCGACGAGTGTTGACTGTGGCAGCCGTGTACGTGTGTGTGAGAGGTTAGTTTCTCTTTCTAGCTTTCAGCGAGCGAAAAACATACTTTTCAACCGATTTGGGAGGAGGTCAAATACGAGATGACGTCACGTACAACAGGTAGAATGTACTAATTTTGATCCAAAGCAAAGGTCCAGCGTATGAAACGGACTTGTGTTCGAAAAGCTTCTCTTCTTCTTAGCACGGTGACTGCCACGCTGTTTTAGTACAGTTTTTAGTACAATCATTTTTGTTAAAATAAGGTTATTAAATTTATTGATTCAACTGTTTTCGAAAACTAAGCTAAAACTAGGCATCCTAAAGTGTACTTTTTAGCCATTTTTAATAGCCTAGTACTATATGAGTGTAAAGGGCTGATGAGCATTGTTGCTGTCACCCATTTTTTGTGTGACATGGCAGTCAACGTGTTAAATTTGTTTATAAAACTTATTAAACATTCGGTTTTCGACGACCAGGCAAAGACTAATTATCCCAGAGAATGAGTTTTTAACACGTTGACTGACGGGCATTTTAGAACAAGTCACGAAACATACTCGTATTGCACTAATATAGAGGTAGGTTGTAATATTTGTTAACACGTTGCGTACCAAGCATTTTAGTACAGATTTTTAGTACAATCATTTTTGACGAAATTAGTTTATCAAATTTATTGAACCAACGATTTTTTTGAACTAAGCAAAAACTAGGCTTCCCAAAGGGTACTTTTCATCTATTTTTATAGTCTTTTGTTACATAAGTCAACTACTATGTAAGTGTAAAGTGCTGATGGGCATTGTTGCCGTCACCCATTTTTGGGTGACGCGGTACGGAACGTGTTAAAAATAAGCCATAAGGAGGCTTGATCTATTTTTTAATGGTTTAAAAACACATCTTGGCATTTGTTTTATAACCAAATGTTATGAAAAATGACTGTACTAAAAAGTGTTCTAAAAACGATTGGCAGTCAACGTGTTCGACTTTAATGTTACTTTGATTTTCATGTAGCATTTTCATATATTTAAGAAGCAAACACTTTTTAGAACTTATGACAGCAGGCTACCAGGCAGCGGTTTTAGCACACTTTTTTAGTACAATATTTTTGGATTAATTTTGCTTATTACATATATTTAACCGACCGTCTTCTAAGACAAAGTCAGGACTTAGCTTCCCAAAAAAAATGAGTTTTTAACACTACCGTAGTTTTTACGTTGCATTTTCATATATTTATGAGGCAAAAACTTTTTAGAACTAATGACAGCTGGCTATAAAAAATGATAGCCATGGCAGTCAACGTGTTAATTGGCTCAACATCGCCAAGTGGGACTAGGCCTCTCTCCGTAGAGAGTTTCTGTGACCGAAAGACGGTAAATTACAGATCCGTTGTCAGCCGTTCGTAATACCGGGGGGTGCCAGACTCGGGATTCGATCCCACACCTATGGCGTGGTGTTAGAACAGCTGAACTGCCTGAAAATGACTTTAGCTTCCAGTTAGTCACCTCTCCACTTATTCGATGCCCATCTCGCACCTTCTTACTGAAGCTATGAAACGTTGAGTAAAACTTAGCTCACGGTTTCTAGGAACCCGTCACAAGAACTGGTACCCCCCGAGCCTACTCCTTATAGCGGCCGGTTTTGCATCTCGCGAAAGCGACAAGTCGACCGAACGCAAGAGAGTTCCGAAAACCGGGCCAGTTGATTATATCGTCCCCGTCCGCTGGAAGAAGCGGCCGTCCCTTCGACGGTGGTGTTGGTTGCAACCAGAGCTTATCATCGAAACGGCCCGCGGATCGTAGAGCGTAAATGGCGGGTCCGCGGCGATGTCACACACATGACGGCCCTTGCGCCCGCCGCGATGTGTGTTAGTTGCCGGCGATCGCTCACCTGCTGCGACAACGCGACGACGACGACGACAACGACGAGTTCCTCCGCAGATGAGCTGGGCTGTACTTCCCCCGCTGAGGGACCGAAGACTGGAGGCCATTTTTGTGCCGTGCATTCATACATCCAATTCCTGTAGTGGACCGGTCTGGGGTCTGCCGTAAGTGTGCGCGAGCGCGCTTGTGATCGAGCTGTCGAATGTGTCACACGCCCAGTCCCCCGCACAGTGTGGCTCGGCCAGAGGGGCGATCCGGTCGTCTGAATTATTCACACAATTTTCGATAATTTTTTATTACATTCACATGTTATTGGTTGTTTAACGAATAAATACCAATATTTATGTGAATTGTTCCACATTTTAGCATTTTCTTGTGACTTTGATACTTTCTATCTGACTTATATTTTGCTAGTAGCTACTGCGAGCAGTAAGTCCCAAAGTCACGCAAACATGCACCATGCACCTGACAAGTTTTTAAATTTTCTTTTCTGCGCCATTCCTGCCCCCGGAAAATATTCACTAGCGCACAATATCACGCGCACAATACTACGCGTACACAGTTGAAGCGAAACACTCAACTTCCTGTAACTCCCAAGTTTATGCGGACAATTTTTCTTAACATTTTGACTGCCAATGACCCACACAGTTGGCGACAGGCAATTCGGAACTCGCCAGGAAACTAATATAATATTGCACGAATATAGAAGTAGGCAAAAATAAGTGCAAAAATATATACTCATGGAAGTTTCGTCTGTTTGCTACTTACTTAAAAAAAAAACAAGACACAATATTTAATGAACAAATTTTGTCAATTTGATTGTACTAAAAACCTATTCCAAAAACGCTTGTCATTCAAAGTGCCCAAGTTCAAGCGTCAAAGATGTTAAATTTATGCCCTGATACGGTCTCAAAGAGTTGTCTTTAATTAAAAAAAGTACTGGTTCAAAAAGTACTGAAAAATCTGTGTATACTGTGAAAAAATGTATTGTTCACAAATTTACTAGATAGCCAACAAAATTCTGTCAAATGTTTCATAAATATATCAAATTTAATTTTCAAAACGAAGTCCATATTAATACTCTTTGCGCAACTTTCAAGGACGACTAAACTAATTAGTATTCTAGAGATTTCTTATTAAATTATCCTTCTTTCGAATGGAAGAGAGATTTTGGAAATTAGTCTTACGAAATGTCAAACCAAAAAACCGGCCTCTTAACCACTGTGACCCCTTGCCGATTGACAAAAGCAGACGCTAGATAGGAGGAAATCAAATCATTGGTGACTCGATTCGCTTCGCATGGGGTGACGAGAGTCTGCGCAATTTATGTCGTTTGGTAATCGCGGAAAGTAAGCGGGAGTGTGTTTTGTGTGTGGTTTTTCTTTTATTATTTTAACTCTGTTTGTTCTCCTGTACAGAGAGATGGCCCTTGGCGGTTGTATTCGGTGGGGAACACTTGTGTGTGGGGGAGCGACATGCAAGTCCTCAAAAGAAGCATCATTCTCGCTCCCTGCCGCCACCATTTTCACACACACCCACCCGCCGCCCACCATTAAGGGAGGGAAACCCGCGACCAGCAAGATTGTGCACGCTTGTTCACGGTCACGCTCACTTTTACGAACAATAACGCACACACGCACCAAAACCCGCTGCTGCTGCTGCTGCTGCTGATGCTAGTGTGTGCTCTGGGTGAAACTTCCAAGTACGTGCTAAAGCGGTCTAATTACCCACCGCCGAGCGCGAACGAGCGTTTCCGCGTCAGCATTTCAACCGTTGCACGTTGATGTGCCACGACCGGGCCCGCGGGAAAGGAGGGGAGGGGGGGGGAGTGGACCGAACCCCCACGGTCCCGGGGGTGGAGGAGCCATGAGGCCTACTGAGGCGCTGGAGTCGAGGAACGCGTTTCGGTTGCGTTTTCTACTGAACGCTGATGCCCGGACCCTCATGGAACGGATCGAAAATTATGCTTCCTAACGAATCCGATGAGCGCAACCAGCAACCCCTTCCACCGCACCCCCCGCTTATGCAGCCACCGCCCCCCAGGCCCACCCCTCCCTCGACTTGGCCGGTTCGGTTTTGAATCGCTTCATTATCACCCAATACCGCTGCACACACTACTTTCCCCAAAGGTGCTCTTCGTTTTTCTTGCCCGCCTCCTTTCCCGCCCCACTTTTCCGATCGCATTTTTTTTTTTTGTGCCGCCCGACTCGCACGAAACTATGCTCTCGTCTGTTTTTTAAAAAAGTAAATTTTTAAAACCTATCAAACCCAATCACACAACCCGTTTAAATGTCCACCGGTTCGCATCGGTGAACGCAATGGCCCCCTTTTTGGTGGGTTTTTTTTCTTTCTTTCTTTGCTTTACCCATCCTTCACCGGTCACGAGCCAACGACCGAAACCGTTATTGCCACAACTGGCCACCGTGTGGCTTATGTTATCGGGCAAACACACGAGACTGGCCAGATTTGGCAACGAGCTGCTCCGCTTCGAATCGCTTATCAGCGTCGGTAATCGACCATCGAAAAGGAAATAAAAAACCCGAGCCAAAAAACAACAGCGCGCCGCAATCCAGTAAATCCCCGGGGGCTTCTTTTAAAAGCATTTTTCTATGCTGCATTGAGCGGTCGCAATTCTTTCCGGGGGTCTCTCGGCTTAATCGATTGGCAATGGTTTGCCTTTCGAAGGATAAACGATAGATCGTTGAGCTGATCAGCTTCGCCGGTTTTTAAGAATGACAACCCAATCCGGTTACCGATAAGATTCGACTTTTTATTCCTAGAGGCGTAAAAACTATCCCTAAATTTTAAAAGTACCTCGGGAAGCCCTATCAATCTAACGGTAGGATAGGAGAACATCCTTTGGGCAAAGGTTGTGCCAACCTGTCCCCGATGTGGCAGAGCGAACCCGAGATGGCAGCTGAACTTACCTCATCTTCCGGTGGTTTACCGCCGTCCGCCATGCTACCCGAACCGCTGCCGCCGCCGCCGCCACCGAGCGACTCCCGGGCTCCGGTCCCGAGCAGGTTGGCGGCGGACGCAGGTGAGTTGGCCTCGAACAGCGTCGACGGATCTCCGCCGGCCTCCCGGTACTTCTCCACGTCGCCGAGCAGCCGCTCCAGGTACTCGACGTACAGCGTTTCCTGCTCGAGCTCCTTGGACAGCTCGGCGATCTTCTGCTTGTGCCGATCGAGGCTGGCCCGGACGTCCTGCTCCCACGCGTCCGACAGCGAGCTCTGCGGAAACCGCTGTACCCACATTCTTTGGAAGTCACTGAACACGCTCATCTTTGCCAACACCCGTTTTTTTTCTTTCGCGCGATCTTACTCCGTTTCACCGAGCAATATTCGTAGCTGCACTATTTTACGATGCTCCCGTCGGTTAGTCGGGGCGTTGTTAAAATGTTCCTACGGTAAAGAGGTCTCTCCTGTGATTTCTTTTGGTCGGTCGTCAAACGTTACAAACTCTTCCCACACCACGGCAAAGGGTGCATACGCGTCATCTATAAATTCAACAACACAGAACAATTTAAAAAAAACGAAAAGCTGCTACGAATTGCTTCTATCACACTAAACCGATCTGGTTCGCGGTTGGACCGTCCGATGGTGGAGCGGCTCCGTACCGGCAGCACGCTGTACTACCCACTGCCAGTGGTAGGTTCATCCTGGTGGAGCCCGATACCGAACGCCACCGATCCGTTCTGTGCCCCGCCCACCCCCGCGTCGCACTGCCGCAGTGGACTAAAATTGCATCCTTTCGCGACGGATGCTCGCGCTGCACCGGAGCAGTCGGCTACTGCGAGGACAAACGTCCATTGTCTGCAAAAGAGAAGAAGAGAGGCGTTAGAAATGGAAGGATGCGACGATGGTTGATTTTGTCCGAGCCCTCTTGCATGAGATTATGGAAGTTATGGTTATCTATTCTCGGTGCACCCGAACCGAAAGGAAATTCGATAAACTTCCGCAGAGCCCGCCCACGCGGACGCCTCCCCTGTAACGCTCCACAGTCTGCTTCCGCGGAAAACACACACATTGGCTGGATAGATCATTGCTGAAAAACTGTGTTTTATGGGCGGTATGCATAGTATTTATAAACACGGAACTCGCACCGAACTACTTCCTGCAAGACATCGCGATTGGAACGTGCATCAGACGTCAGAGTATTTAATAGTCTTCACCCCAGCCTTGCAACAGGCTGAATCGAGGGTTGGGAATTCTGGGGGGTTGGGGTGGCCGGTTGGTTGCAATTATGATTTCGTAAACAAAACACAGCCTCTTTTAGCATGCGGACCACACCGGCGGCAGCCGGATCAGGCCCCGGGTTCCGGAGTCGGGGCGGGGGGTTCAAACTCACCGCAATCTGGTACACTATTATGCTGCAGCCGAGTAACGACCGCTAGACCGCGAGGACGATGAACGCAGGCAGCGACTTGTGAAAGCACCGGATGGCGGAAAAACCTTTCGGCACCGCCTAGCCGGAAAACTCCCTACACACACACCCCAACACCGCACAGGGCCATCGCACATGCGCAAACAGTTGCCAAGCTCCACGTCACTCACCCACCCCAAGCCAGCCCACTTCCGTTCTCAATTCTCCCTCCCCTTTCTTCTGCTTCAACCACCCACAAAGAGTTGTCTTCTCGCAACTCCCGGGGCAACGACTGGAGAGTCGGGTTTGCGGGTTTTTTTGGGAGGGTGAGGTCGAGCCCGTCTGCCTGTCTAGCCATCGTCTGTCTGCAGGGATGCACCTGAAATCGATTATTCTTCTGGTGTGTTTTTCCTCCGGATGCTGCTATACCCCTCTCGGTGCTGTCGGAACGGTTGCAGATAAATGTTCAGCACACCATGCACATATATCGGTATTTCGGAGTTTCGATTCTCGCGCGAGACAAAACAAACTAGAACCTCGGTGCAGGGAGGGTATCTTCCCTATCATTTTAGTGTTTCTTTTTCGAGGCCATCGAGACGTTGGGCGAGATTTGAAATGCTACTTACTACTACTCAGCTCATTTTGTTGAACAGAAAACAAAATCTATATCTGCTCTATGTTATCATATAGAAGTGTTCTCCAATCCCCCTTTCCGAAAGCAAGCTGTGGCATTTTTGTATTTGCTTTCTATTTGATTTTTAACGTCGTCTGGCTCCCCCGTCCGGGAGGAGCTGATCGCGCGCTGAATAACTGTACTCCCGCAAAGGCGACATCTGTGAAGCAATTAGCCGACTGTTCGAAAGCGACACCGAAGCGCCGGTGGTGGTCTCTTGCTTGCCTCGGTGAATGATCATTTGAGGGAATCCCGGGGGCAAGGCAAAAGATAACATTACTGCATAGAATGTAATACAACAGGGTTGGGATATTCCACCTTAGAAACGGTAGATTTAGCCAGGTAGAGCGAGATAACGGAAGCTTGGCAATGCAACCTGCGAGCCTAGCAATGGCACAGGGTAGAGCGTGGACACGGGGACATTAAAGTTTGTGTAAAAGTAAAAGTATTGTTGCAGCAATCGGAAGAATCTTGCAAACATCGATCTAACCCAACAAGACCGATAGTTGATGGAGCTTTACAAATTAACCTCATCGGACTTTTCTCGCATGAATGGAGCTGATAAGGGAAGCCGCTAGTAGAGATAGACGGGGATGGGCGCCAACCTGTGCTGCAATAGATCAGTATGAAAACATTCTTGCCAGCGAAACGGTAATAAATCTAGAATTCCAGTAGCCATACATAAATCCAACGATACGGTACGGGGAAATGCTCCGATCAGCACGATAAGCCATCTGAGTCGGGCGTAATTTTACAAAGATCGAGTGTTTATTTTGCCTTTCCCGAATGGGTTCAGTGTTCCAGTGTTGATGTAGCATTTTCGTGGCAGCAATACTCCTGTTTGCCAACTTCTCCCGGTCGCAAGCGGGTGCGTAAAGGTTGGCGATGTGTTCTCGCAACCGGTTCTCGGACGTATGCTTTGAGCAACGGCAAAGCAAAGGGACGCAGGGCGAGTCTGGAGTTGAGAGTCCCCGCAAGGTATAAGAAAGTTTTTGCAAAACAACACACGCCAAAGCAAAATCCCCTACGCGCGCTGCACCGATTCTTGTCGTTGCGTACGTGGTCCGTTTATTGATGGTTGCTTCTGCTGTTGCCTTTTTTTTTGTTCGATTGATACTTTCGACGGTTGATAGTGTGTGCCCCGAGGGTCTGGGTTGAGGGAGGGAGGGTCGGTATGGTCGGCTGCTGGTAACCGGGTGTAACAACCAACCGCAGCTCTTTCGTGCCTTATGTTGCATGCATGTTTTTTAAGCTTACTCGGCGGTTGAGTAACATGGATGTTTTGCACATTTGCATCCAACCTAGAGCGGGCAGGTTTCTCTACGATCTGATGTTGACGTTTTATGCTGTCTTTTTGTTTTTCTTCTCTTTTTTTTGTTGTGCCAACTGTTTACTAAAGGGGGAAACGAACACCATACACACACACACAGGCGAATCTCCAGCAGCACGGTTGCGAGAATTGGAGACTATTGTTTTAATATCTTATCCAATTTATTTTGTAAATTAAAAGTACAGTCAGTCAGAGCGCAGGGAATGGGAGGATGAGGGGAAATGTTTCACGCAGCGTATGGTAATGAAAGGAAACGCCGTTCGGTACCAGATATGCCGGTCCTGGTGCCTACACTTGCATTATTCCAAACTCGTGCTCCACAACAGCGAACATTGTAGTAGGGAAGCATTGAAATCTTCAACGTCACCCGATCGTCGCACCCGATCGAGGTCCAGGTGTTTACGCCAGCGCCCTCCAGAGACGAGCTCGCTGCGCCCCGAGCCCAAGACTCCCGGTAAAGAACTATCAGCCATTGCCAATGCCGCACCTACAATGCTACTTTCAATCTTTGCTGTGACTGGTGTCTCTACGCGTTAACGGTGGGGGGTCACACATTTCGTACATTTCGGGTAGATCTCCCCGTCCATCACCCAGTGCTGAAGGCGTACCGTAAATTAAATTGTTTACAACACTCCAAACAACCAGTGTAATTCAACTCACCCGCCAGAAAACAGTTGCATTCGCAAATGCACCAACCTAATATCGAACGTACGCAACGAACACGCAAACACGGATGTACACGCACTACAAACAGGGCTTTTTTTCTACCTTAATTGAACCAGGGAAGATTTTCGTCTATTCCGTATGCGATCAAGCGGCCGCGATAAACACCAGAACACCGCGAACCTCGAGCCTAGCGCACCTCACTTTATAGCATCACTTTATTTTATACAGCATGCCTTGTGTTTAATTAATGTTTTCCAGTTTTTTTTGTCTGTTCCTTGAATGATACACTGGCCTAAGATCGCTTGGCCACTACCGTCCGCTTACAAACCGTCGATAAACGGTACTGGCTCTTGGTTGCGCTGCAAGAGCATGAAGCACCCCGAGCAACGTATTTCCCAGCTCAAGAGAGAGCGAGAGAGCGCGAAAGACCGAGAAGGATAGACACCCAGGTGAAGTTGAGTGAGAGAGATAGATCAACGGTGATGTTGATGACGGGTCAGTCGTGTCTCTCAGCCCGGGAGATGGCAATGATCTCTTTGGCAACCATTTGTGCTCTTCCTACCTGAGCGGCTCCAGTTTATAAACTCGAGTCGAAAATGAATCAACTCGAGAGAACGGGCAACATTTTTAACCTTCAGGTCTACGACCAAAAATACCTACGTCAACATGGGAATTCGCATTTTGCTGTGCTTCAGAGCTTATATCTTTTGTTGTAGACATTGAAGGCAGTTGAAATTTTGAGTGCTGATACATAAGAATGTTTTCTAACACATTCCATTTAAATAATAATTTTAAAAATTCAAAAAGCACGTATTTTTTTCAATCAAATATATTTTACTCCTTACATCTACAACCGCCAACTCTGTAAGCCATACATTTTTAAAAAGTAATTGTATTTTTTATACTTCTCAATTTCGGTTGAAGTCACCTCTCGATGTTTATGGTTAATACGTACATGAAATGTACAGAATCGCAATCAAATTCACCAACTATTGGTCTTTCTCTTGGTCGAGTATTCATTTGTGTGTGTAAATGTGTTGTGCAAAAATCTACTCCTCCGTTTTTGGTTTTTGTTTGGGGCCTTCAATTTTCTTATTGCAATGTAATGTTGATAAAAGAACCACAAACCTTTTATACGTATGTACATATTGTTACATTTTCACTAAAGGCAAACAATGTTATTTAAATGTTTCTGCCATTTGGGTTGGCAACATATGTTCCAACAAATGTTCACTGTTCCTAGGAGTGCCAATTTTTTTTTGCATTACCGAGATTACTAAATTGTAGCTTGTAAATGGCTTAGCCGTGTAGGCGCTTGTAGATTTATTGGGTACGAGTCAAATAAATGCTGTAAATACTTAAAATAAAGTTAAAAATTCGGTTTTCGGCAGAACGAAAGAAAACATGTTTCTTGAGGCATTCCAGGAATTTCAAGTCGATGCGACTATTCTATTCAAAGTAATTGCAAAACAAAAGGACAAATCTTACCCGGGTAGGCGCCCGTAGGCTGAGGGTTAAATTTAAGGTTCCCAGAATTCGATTTCACGATCTACAGTTCAAATGAAGGATAACATGTTTACATTACCAGTGTTCAGCGGTCGTTTTCTTCTTCAAGCAGTGCTACATTTTGTAGTTGTTAAAATTCAGGAGTTAACAACCGACAAACCCATACTAAAAATTGAATGAGTGTCAAGATACGCTGCCGGCAGTGCAGTAAAACAATAATACAGCCGTAATCGGAAATCTTATTCGAAAAACAGATTTGAGGTTTGCTGTGGAACCACGTTGCCTTTGCAATAGCTAGTTTTGCTAAAAATCAATCTGTAATAGAAATTTACATGATAAATATTCATCTCATCTGTTACATTTTACAAAACATAAACAACATTTTTCAAGCTATGGAGAGGTGTTGATTTTGGACGGCAGACCGCTGAAACAGTTCAATTGAAATTAAATATATATCGACTTGTTTTTTTAAAAAGATTATGTAAAGTATTCGTTTCTTTCTCTTTTATTGGTTCAGGAACGTAAAAACATACAATATACATTCTTACAGTGTTGCTCCATCCATTTCAGCCTGTTTATTTACCGGTATATAACAGATTAGCATATTGGCATACGCTTATTATTTTTTTTACTGGCTTGAGATTAACAAACAGAAAGTTACATAATCTTGCCGAAAGTAAGAGAAAGTAGTCTTAGAATGGGTCTGCATGTTTGCATTTTCATAGAATCTTTCATTGTGTACTACACTATAACCTACCAAGTAGTGAGTTCAATCTGGTATGTCATGTTGTGTGTCTCGAGCTTGAGCTCCTTTCCACTTATGCTGATCGTGCCATATTCTTAGATCTGAGCGGTGCATGTCCATCTCATCGTTCCGACCAGTTAGGCCAAATAGATGGAATCTGCATGTCCAACCAGAATCATCGCCAAACAATTGCAGCTTTTCCGATAATATGACAATTCGCCGTTCTTTCTGCCCAAGACCAACAGGTACAGTACTAGCTACATCGAGAAAAAAAAATAAAAACACCATTAGAAAAGAGTAAACAGTAAATGACGAATAAGAGCAACAGAAGTAAAACAAGTAAAAAACGATTCTTCTGCATCAGATAAAAAATGTCAACGTGAGGGGTATCTTCTTGAAGCGCGCCTCAGCGGCTTTCAGCTGAAGAAATTCTATCATCATGTGCAGATTACTGTAAACTATGTTCAAACTCATTCAAAGAGAAACTATTTGCTTACCTGCATAGGTTCAACGTCGTGTGTTATGAAGACTTGCTGAACCCCTTCTTTTGTTCGTTCAATTCGACAGTAGCCGATACTCCTCATCGACAACCTTTGGCACGGTTTTTGCCGTAACGCACTGAATCAGTTGCTTAGCGGTTTGGCGGAATGATTGATTGATGGCAGCCATTTTCAGACGCTTTTTAAAATCATCTTTTGACATCGGTTCCGGATGTACATTTGTCTCCATTAAAAATGGAACAGAGTCGCGTTTCGGGCAGAACATGTTTACCTATTAAACGAGGTGCAAAATATTACTTCTGTCCTTCGTTGTATACATCATATACCTTACCAATTCCAAATGACACTTCCACAATCCTTTCGTGATCAAAGTGGACCAACAGACGAGGTGGGTTGATCCTGGAAAAATAATCGAAAAAAATGATAATGAGCCTTAATTTAGTTTAAGATTATCTTGCATAGTTGCTTTTGAAAAAATAATAAAATGTGATTGTTAGAAGGACGGTGAAAAATGTGTGTGGTTATTGGTGCAACTTGGAATCGTAGCATTTTAAAGTTCACAATGATACCACGTGTTTCCTTGGTGCCCAATGCTAGGATACATTGCCGGTGCATAGAACTTGCACACTCTACAATTGTAACTATCCTGTTGGCACTACTTTATCCTATTGCTAAACGTACTTTTCAACATAATTATGCACTTACCCCATATTCAAGCCAATGAGAGCCATTTAGGAGCCCACGCCGTAAAAGATGTTGCACCTTCGACGGTAGATCACGAAAAGAAGGAACATTGACAACGTACGGTGATGGTTTGACGTTCGTGAGGACAGGGCTGCCAACAGAGCGAGCATAATTTCCTATAATTATAACATCTGTCATAGGAAATGTCAGCTGTCACACTGATGGAAGTTTCTATTTAAATTAATTTAATACCATAAACAAATTAACCGATGATATGTTTGATAAAAAATGGTTATCGACGCTACTAATTTATAAAATAATGTAATAACAACAATTTGAATTAGTCTGCCAATTTGAAATGGTGTTCGTGTGACTTTGCTGAATCCTCCGTACTCCCGCAAGGAACCTTCTCCGGTTCGAATCAACATTCCCATCGGCAGCGTGCTTCTTTCGGCATGGCTTACGGCGTAATTGGTTATTTGTAGTAATTATACCAAATATAATTATTAAATCACTATTTTTGTGTTCTCTTAGCTAATATTTTACGTTGCTTTCATTATTGAGCCAAGATAGAATTTGAAAAACAGTAAAGCATTGGCGATTGTTGAAATTTACGTTTAGTTTCCCTGTTCCAATTATTTAAAAAAATAACACATTGGAGGATTCAGAATGTTTTTGGTATCGATTCTTTCGAACATCCTTACTCGGAATACTTTGGACCGTATGTGGAACTACATACAACAATAGGTCACAGCAAAGGATTGTAAACGTTTACTCGAGTAGCTTTTGTGAAGACCGCCTTGAAATGTGCCAATTTTTGCGTAAACTAGAACCCCTATGGAACTTTTCAAGTCATTGTAGTACAGTTTCACATCAGTGATTTGTTTCCTGCAAAGTTTGCTGTTGGTTCCAGGATCCTTTCCAAGGATCCAAGGAAAAATGTGATTTTCCCGTTAGCCATAAAATGTTCTAGCATGGCGGTGGCGCGACAACGCCTTATGTTGTAGGCCAGTATAGTGTCGTCTCGTTCAAGTCCTTCGAGATAGGCGAGTCGACGTTTTAGCTCAACCATCGCAGCCACAAGATCCTATCTGCTTCGGAGAGGGAGAGCGAGAATGAGAGAGCGAGGGAGCGATAAAGAGAAAAAGACCGTACGGCAAACGCGGGTTAATTGTTGGCTCAAAACGTGGGTATATTGCGGTGCTTCAGCAGCGCCAGTGTGCTCGATGCGGGTTCTGTTGCGTGCGCCTACCGTAGCTATCAGACTGTAGTGGCACCCGGACGAGTAGGGACGTGGATAGGCTGCTGCTGCCCCGGGCGTACATGTTTCGGATGGTGAGGACAGGTGCTTCCCAGGAAAAAAAACGGCCGTGCTAGCTGTGGGCAATCCCGCTGGGGGTAGTAATCACCGACGAAGAGTTGTGCACAGTTTGTCGTGACGGAGTACCCAGCGTGAGGACACACTGCGCGTTACAGAAAACGAATGCGACCGGCCTCGCTTGTCCGTGCAACGTGAACGCGCACTACTATGCTGGCGAACTATCGATCGTCGGCGGCAATCGAACAGTTTAGCGCCAGTTCTAACGGTCCCAGCCTTGTACGGGTGTTGCCCCCATCAGGTGCCTCCGCCGCGTGCCGCATTCCCAGCGTGAATGTGTCCGCAAATGCAGCCAGCACACGATAGCGCACGCAAGATCAACAGAGCCAAGCCAACGATCGTCAATCAAACGAAAGGTTGCCCAAATCACTGTGCCGTAGCGGAAAAAACCGTGACCGCATAGCAGCAGCAGCAGCAGCAGCATCAGCGGCACCGTTTTCGAGGTGTACAGTTTTCGTACGTCACTCCCGAAAAAAGACGTCCACTATCGCGAGCGGAGCAACGGTTTTTATTTTTTTCTCCACACACAACGCTAGGGAAAACTGCCGTCGGAAAAACTCTCCCCTCCTTCCGGGGGGTGATTATTTAGCAAAGCAAAGAAGCCAAAACGCGGCAATTCTGTGTTCCATTTTCCGACCAGTTCACGCATCTGGTGTGTTGTGTGTGTGTGCGTGTGCGTGTTCGTTTGTTTGTTTGTGCATTAGTGTATGCGATACTAAGTGCTGAACTATCGGTTCGATTTTTTCTTGCTGGCATCCGATTTCCTCCTACCCTCCGGAGGCTTTCGGAGGCCCAAAACTCGGCGCCCGCTTTCCAGTCATCAACAACATCGCTGTTTTCTGCTGCACTGGTACGCATCGAGATACCCTCGAGCGTGCGTATGTGTGTACGCACGTACGGTTCCTCCAGGAAAAGAGAGCTGAGCGAAGCTTCCCAGCAAGCGTACCGTCGCGAGGTAAAACCACGGCAGGTAGCGCGCGCCTTCATTTACACGGTGCAGCCGAAAAAGTACACCACCGTCGTCAATAAAAGAAGCTTTATTCCCCGTCCGCTGTTTTCGGGCAATCACCGTTTGTGTTGCGTGTGTGTGTGTGCGTGTGTGTGTGTGCGTGTGCTTACGACCAGCGAGATGGCTAGCCAGCGATAGAACCGCGGTTGGTGGAAAATTCAGCCTCTAGCTGAGAGCTTCGGAGTGTCAACAGAAAGCGCATGAAAATTCGGCAAAGTGCTGCCGAAACCCGGGGGCCCCCTCTTACTTGTGAGTAGAAGGGAAAGAAGAGTTGGCACCAAAATCAAACCCGGCACCAGCCAAGAGGAAGAGGGTCAAATAAAAAAACCAACCCAACACAGCTTCACACCATGGCCGAAATTTCACATTGGAAACCGACGCGAGGTAAGCACTGAGCAGAGGAGAAGCCGAGCGGGTCATGGAAAAGGGAAAATAGCGAGAGCCAAACCAAACTGTCAATCAACCGACACCGACCATCAAACCAACGAACCAGCGGACAAGGGTGCGGACCTGCACCATCCCCTCGTTTTGGAGAGCGCGGCCAAATTCGACGGTATCGAGAAACGGCGACCGAACATTTTTACTGACGATTGGCAAGCGGTGGTGACCGTTGCCTTAAAACCGGCATACAACTACAGCGAACGATAAGACGAGCGAGGCGCATATTTGGGATTGGTGGTACTTTTACGGGCGGTTCCAAGAACGGAAGGTGAGTCCATGCTTCGATTTGCCAGCACCTTGATTTCAGCAAACCAAGATGCACCTCAGTACCGCGCACCGGCTATCTTGGAATGAGGCTTTTAAACGGGACAGGTGCTACTAACCGTATACTTTCTAGCGGACATTATTTATTTATCGATTTATTTATTTTTTAGCCAAAGTTTCACCTTACCACGGCGAGGGGTTTCCCTATCTTCTTGCCGGTAAAAAGAAAAAAAGGAAGCAACGTGAGCACGTTATCGCGAAAAGACTAGCTTTATCTACTGGGGTCCCTTGTGTTGGGTGGTCGTGTACCAATATTAGCATTTTAGATTACCATCCTCTTACGGTACCAGCCAGATGAAACTGCCGCTGTGTGTCGTACCGGGCCGGGTCAGGCTTCTCGTTGGTTCCCTTTCGGTTGGTTACAAAAGAACTAGGATAACCCACAGGATATATGCCACTAAATGGGGCCTACCTCCCGTGCGCGTGCGTGCATACATGCATGCATATGGCATAATATATATAAATGGGAAAACAACGGCATCCGGATGGTGGCCTAGTGTGTTAGCAACACGTACACGATAGGCACTTCAAATTACAAATATTGCAAGCGGACTGCCGTTACCGGCTCGATCGAAAGGCGATTTCGTTAGCCGACTGTGACGTCATCTTCGATTTTGAGAAGAACTTCTAGCGACCATTTTCGTTGCTTTCCACTGCGACTAGGTTCACGCCACTCGCGGCTTATCTATCGTTCCTCAACGAACCGGGCTATCAGTCATCAGCATGAGACGTATCAAATTGCACCCTCACAGGCGTTCGTGTGCCGCCGCCGCCGCCGTCTTGCCGACTCGGCTCTACTCGTCGACGTTTTAGCACGTCTGGCCTACCATGCCCTTGGTCCGTGCTCTTGTCTCGGCGGATGTTGTTCCACCGCCCAATGGTGATTCATTGCGCCATCATTGGCCTAACGTTCCATCCACGTGATATTACGCCGGCATCCCGACCTCACTGAGCCCCTACTTCCTGGCCAGTGATGGTTTCGTTTTCGTTGCAGTGAAATAGTCAATCGAAGAAATGAAAAAATAAATAATTATACTTTGCCCAGCGTTGATAAGGTTTCCCCTCGTGATTCAACGGGTGGAGCAGCTCGGAGTCGGGTTGTCCAGGGAGATATTCCAAGCGGTGATTGTGACCCTTTTCACATTCCAATGGTCGATGTAAATGACAAAAAAATGGGTATTGCGACACTGTTCCGAGCATCAGCAACTCCTCAGGATTATCCCTCAGGAAATATTAATGACACAATTTGTCACATTCCAAGCCTTAGCTTGATTAGGTAAACGTGTTGAAGATTACTAGACGTTAGCAGTCGGTGGTAAAGCACCTCATGTAATAATAACAGAACTAGAAGATCATCGGCCGCCTTTCCTCTGTTTGCAAACAAGGACTTTGCTTATTCCAAGGTTCTTTTTAAAGCGAAAGTTTATGAGAAAAGTTCCTTCACACTGCGGCAAAAAAAATTTCATTCATTAGAATTCAGCCACCGGCAGTGCTATTGTATTCAATTCTTTAATCCATAAACTTCTTGTTTGCCAACAAGAACTTTGCGGATGAGAAGGTTCTAATTTAAGCAAAACTTTATGAAAAAAATTCCTTCAAACTGGGCCAAAAACAAAACTTTCATTCATCAGAATTAAGTCACCGGTAATGCTATTGTATCCAATTCTTTATTCCATAAACTTTGCGGAAGCCGTACTTATGCTGTGATTCTCCCGACAAAAAAAAAAAAAAAACGGTTGCCCGCTTCTAAGACGGCAAAGTTATGAGCGTTTGGTGAGTCGTTAAAAGAAAGCTACCATCCGATGGCGTCCGCTATCCCATGCGAATCGATTGACCTATGGCTTGGGAAAAAAAGTCCATCCCGGATTCGAGTCAACTGAACTACGAACGGCTAACGGGGGCCGGAGCCGATTTAATGGTATCAATTTTCATGGCGATTTTACAACATGTCCAGTTACAACACGATTAACTATGTTTACTGTTCAAACTGAAAAGCCAGTAGCAGCTTAGGATAAACAAAGAGGGGGTTGTTTAGTGGATGTCGGTATTTGCCATTGTGTCCTTTTTTTGTAAACAAACTTCATCATGTTGTGTAAACACACGTGGCTGTATTTTGCATCCCCGTTCAACTTATTTATTGTTTGATTCATTGCTTGCTTGCAACTCCAATTAATAATAAATACAACCAGAAACCGATAATGTAAATTGGACACCGCTATTCGAAAGTCTACACAGAAGCACATCTTCAGACGTAACTGTGATAGAATGAATTGTTTTCATTTATTAAATCTTGCTACATTGCGTTTGTATAGTCAATTTGTTAAGCCTCCTTCAAAAAATAATTGGATATTTTTTAGATGACAAATGTCACACAATTTGACCATAAAGTTGTGGGTGCTTAAAATATCCATAGTTTGTTTCCTTCCTGTGCTTTGCTTTGATACCAAAGTGTAAACATTCCCACGCTGGCGCATCAAATTACTAGTATATGATCGACAGCTTGCGTTCTATTATTCAGACGCCTGGCGAGGAAAACTTTGCGAAACCGGACCATGTGTGCTAGTCGTCGCCGTCGCCTTTTTCGCCGTCGCCGTCGCCGTTTCGCCGCCGCCGCCGCGATGACACCTCGCGAACGTTACGCAACACGGAAGGTTGCCATGGGATATATAGAACGCGACGAAGACGAACAGCGCCTCTCGGATCGGATCATCACAACCTCCCTCCCCTGGCAGAGGCTGCCTCGTCCCTTCATCACCTGCGAGCGACCCTCGGTTGGTGGCGCCGACGATCACAAATACAAGCCCTCGCAGCGAGCGAGTCGTCGGTTGTGCGTTTATGTTTGTGACATGCCGAGACTTTGATGCAACATTAAAGAAAAAAAGTTTGATATCCGCGAGGTTTGAGAACCCGCTCTTGTTTCGTTCTCGAGTTTCGTACAAGCCTCGAGTAGCGTGAGAACAGGTTTCGGATGTGCGATTTTCGTTTCTTCTTGTTTTCACTGCCCTGGCTGGCCTTTTGTATCCTTCAAAAAGTAATGTTGATTCCGGTAGAAATTTCGGTGGAACATTACCTTCGGCCAATTTAGATGATAAACTCGTTGCATAAGATGTAAACCCCAAAATCACAAATAACCATAGCTTTTCGGTGTGAAACAATATGCCCTACCGAAAGAGAAGTAGGGTAGCTTCTTCCAATGTTATACGGATAGTAATGAATGAGTCACATGACATGTTCGACACACATGTTGTTTCTGAGAGCATCGAAAAAGAAACCTTGCTGGTTGGAAACATGTGTTATTATTCCAAAAGAAGCCCTGATGGTTTGAAACATATGTTATTTTTACAAAGCAACATTCTTTTCGTTGATGGAAATTTGTCGTTCGCCTAGCGTTGATTGGAAAACACTGTTATTGATTGGGTTTTATTTTATTTACAAATAAAATTACATTTGTGATGTTTTTGCTCAGTTTTGTCGATGTGAATATCTTTCACATATTGCTGATTAGAAAAAGAAGCTTCGTTTAAAAAAAAACTAACCTATTCAATCGCTTGTAAAAGGTTAACGTAAAATGTGGAAATTTGCTAATGGCCACCCAGCTATTATTTTCTCATGTGACGCAGCCCCCGATCAATTATTGCATCGTTTGCACGTCAGACGGACGAGTTATCGTTTCCCGCTTCGATCGCGGGAGAATCAAATGGAAATCGTTTTCTGAACTGCTTGTTAAGGCTGCATACATTTACAAGGCCCTCTCACAGTGGGTGTTGGTAATGTCGCAGTAGGAACCTAGTAGCGTCACGTTGTTCTATAGCCCTTTTTGGACTCGGAACCATGTGCATTAGGTGTGCGGTGTGGGTGATATGGGGTTCTACAGCCGGTTTATTCCCATATGTTACCGATGACACTGCCTGCCACCGTCCACTGCGCAGCGAAAGTTTTCCGCCCCCTTGATGGATTTTTATTTCGTTTCAGACAACCCCGTTTGGACTTCTGCTTCTGCAGTGTTGGTGGCATGAGTAATGAACGTGCTGGTTTTTTACCTAGCTAAAGCAAGCACTAGAAATGGCCATCAATGAGGGAGAGTACACTGTGTCACATGGGACGGCGTAACGAAAGTTCTGCAAATATGTTTCCATTCCAGCAAGCTCTGCCATCCTAAGGGCAAAAGACATTACGTAGCACCTAGAACATTCAGTTGACAAGCGCATCCTGGGCTGCGTTACCAGAATGTGACAGCGTAAGGATTATGGCACGCTTGGCGACGATGGGCCAAACGTAGAGGCCAAACGACGGAGGACGCTGCTGCTGTTACTTCCTGTGTACGCCGAGTAGCGGATTGCTTTATATGGCGGCCAAGTATCCGACGGCTACCTTATCAGTAGTGGCTTGTGAAACCCTCGCCCTTCCTATTGTTGGGCGGAGGAAAACCGTTTTCAAGTGGCCATTGTAGGCCGGGCTGGGTCCATTAAATTGCTTGCTTGCTTGTTTGCTTTTGCGCCACGTGAGGTAACGAACGGTTGCACACCTACGCACGTTCCGCCAACATGGCTCGGAAAGTCAAACAGGTGACCTAACAGAACGGGCCACACACTTTTTTTTTTGGCTTTTGTGTGGTTGCCTTTGACCCGCATGATGATGAACCCGCATTCCGGTAGGCGAGCAGGTGTCACCATACGGATATTTCATCCTGTTTTGGAGGTTGATCTTTTGGTTGATCAGCCTAGTTCATCCAATTGTGTAATGGTGCCAATAAAAAAAGGCCGCTTCGCCCTCATTCCATGATAAGATTAAATAACACCTACCTGACCCAACATTAGGTACATTATTATCCGTCTTCTGGTGTGCGCAAGGATGGATGAAGGCAGAAAGAATACGGAAAAGTACGTTAGGTACTGGAGGCCGATTGAAGGATGCGTAGCTGATAAGATTCTACCATGGGCATGTTTATACTCCAATTATTCAAGGGTTCCGATTTACTGCTTGTTTGCGGCGGGATTTGTTCACGTTTACTTATCAGGTTCTGTTACACATTTGAAACTAATATTTATTTTGTGCTCCCCCCACCCCCTTGTTCCCCCTTTTCCTGCCAGGAATAAAAATCATTGGTTCACAGATCAAATACTTGCTGCATGCGCGCTTATTTAGCTGGGAATGGTATGTCATCAATTCATCGGGTTTACGTTCGATAGCGACGACAAAGTTAATTGAGTCACTCCATCGCAGTATGCTGAACGCGCGTCGGGCGTTGTTTAAGCTCTATCAGCAACTTACATGAAGCGCACGTACGAGGCATGGGTGTGGTTGGTGTCGGTAGCGCACCAGAACGTTGATAAGTAGCTGCTGCTTTTTTGGCTGCTGTTTTAAGCTGGAGAGCCTTCGGCACGGCTGTATTTTTTCGTCATGTTTTCCGGTAGTGTTTGATTAAAATAAGAGATTATTGGATGTTGAATGAAGAAAAATCAATATTCATAAAATTTGTAAACATTTGGACTATTCCTTGAATTCGACTGCCAAGCCAGCAGCTGCGGTTCACGAAACTTTTTTTTCTAAAGTTTAGCCAGAATTTTAGTCCAGACGACCTTACTATTTGCTTCATGCCCCTTAAAAACTTTTTCCATTTCTTTCCATACGAAATACTTACTTACATATACTTTATATAACTTCATGTAACTATATCTTCTATAGTCGTAAGTTCACTGAGCTTATTTTAGAACTGAGCTTCTCAGCATGTTATATTTTTGCCCTGGTATGGTCCGAAAGAGTTCCGTTTAGTTCCATAAAATTGCTTGGTTATGCAACTGCATAATGCATACATATGTTTGGGGTTGATTTATTTTTTGAAAACGTCTGTACATTTCCTTAAAATTTGCATTTTATAAGTATCTCAAATGCAACACGAAAAACTAATGGCGAGGAAATTGATAATATTGTGGATATTTATTTTTAAACTATATATATGGGAGAAAGATTTTAAAAATATTTGTTTTTTCAAATGTCAAACCAAAAGACCGAACTCTTAGTCACTGTGCCATGGGGGGGATGAGGAATAAGGTTACAATTGGGATCCTCGGATGCCGAAGAACCCGACCCGGCTTCGAAGGATGAATCACAAGGCCGGAATCGGTGACTCGTCGTATGGCAACTAGCGCCGTGCTCGGTAAACTCTAGCGTTATCGCTTGCAGTTTACCTTTTACTTCCTTGTTCAATCGATTGCCTATCTTTAACCATATCCCCCTCAACCCTAATAAAAAGCGATGAGTGGGACCGTTCTTGGCGCAACACACCGTGTCATAAAAAAAAAACGAACACAAAATTGGAGCAGATCACCCATTGTCAATCGGTATCGGTAGAAGCTTTATCGGCCGGCCATCGGGGTACTGAATCAGCCATTTATTGCCGTAAACGCGCACGTGAAAACGCCCGCGCCTGGTAACCCTCTTGGCCGGGCTGCTGGGGTCTTATCGGTGACGTGAGACGGCCCCCTTATCTGTCGCTTGCCGTGTGCCTTGGGTGAGTGTGGGTGTGTGTTTGTGCCCCAATAGGGTTGCATCATGGGGCCACCGCCGGCCAGAGAAATGCAGTTTCCCGAAACGAAAACAACCTCCTGCTCCTCACTGTCAAGTGCAAGGAAACACGGTGCAAGGTGTAGTCACAGCCGAACAACAAACATCCATTACTCATTTATTCTACGTTCGTCTGTTTGCAGAAAACGAAATCCTACCGGCCAGTGAAGTGTAAGGAAACGGAAGTCGTTTGAACAGTCGCTTATAAATACAGCCAGGTTCGCGGGAAATGTGCCTAAGTTAACCAGATGTGTTTGAGGCCAAGGGTGATTTGTAAGTGGTAAAGGCCACCTTAACCAACTGGGCAAGCAGCAGACCAGCTCTCGGGCAATGGTTTAATTAATGAGTCGTTAGATAAGTTCCCGGCGGGGGATCGCAATGTTAATTAAACCACTCGCGATGAACGTGTTACATGCGGGAACACTTACAGATGTGATTCATGTTTTCTTTTTCGTTTTTTGTTCCAGAGACACGTCGTTTCACTTGGAATCATCTTGGCAGTCTCAGTCGGTAGTCACATGTTGGTTTTTTTTCTTTAGTGTGCGAAGTGGTGGTGCACAAAAAAATTAAAAAAAATGCTATAAAGCTGTCACGACAAGCACATGTCCACATTGAAGATGTCGCTGGCAACCGGTCTTGGACTCTCTTGGTGTTTGCCTTTACGTGCGAGAGCGTCGACACGGCACGGCAGAAAATTAACTTTATCCCCCCGTGTATACGAACGGCGTATCTTTGTTTCCGTCCCCCAAACCTCTGTCGGTTGGAGCAACCGAGCGTAAAGAACACACCGCGTCTCGATTGCGATTCGGAACAATATTCGCGCCAGCTCGAGAATAGACAATTTACAAAGCCACCCCCCGCCCCTCACATACACAATGCAAATCCGCGGCCTTTCCGTGGCGGTTCCGACCTATCAGCGAGTCTCGCCGATTTGGAGATTCGTATAGGTACGTGTGAGAGCGCGGCCTTCAAGGTTGTGCCAGCATTACGGGGGGGGTTTCTCTGCCAACAACGACAACACGCCTCTTTAGGGTGATGGACGTCGTCATTCTCCCGTGGACCAGAACATCGCGAGAGCCTGCTCATCGCCCAGCGCTTTAGAGCGCGCGCGTCGTGAGTTTTGCCGCGATCCGTTTTTACTCCGGGCGATAACGGCCCCGCGGGGCCAGGGTTGTTCCGGACTGGTAGGGGTGGGGTCGGGGAGTGGGAGACCATCTGACGCCCGTCGAAAGGCTCTCGTTTTCATCGTTTTCTCAACGTGCAATAGAGCGATTGCATAACTTCTCACCTCCCCCCATTTCCATTTCCCCATTTACCCCATTGACCACGGAGAGAACCTCAGGGCACATCCTTGGCATCGAGCAATCAATACCAAGGAAATTTTGCCGGTACGGATGGGTTTGAAGCGGGGAAGGAAAAATCTACGTATAGTAGTTTATTTATTTATTAATTTGTTTATACTTGTTTGCCACACTCGGCTACACAAGACACGCAAAGAACACTAATTACAAAGATTTCTTACATTCTAACGCTTAGGGATTCAACACAATCAAGTAAAACTAAAACGAAGAGCCTCGCTTATACTTTGTGACGACAAGTTAAAGTCGATTAGTGATAAATGCTGGTTAAAGTTACGGGCCATGGCAGCCATTGGTTTATTTTCTGTATCGCTCAATTTGTAGAAGATGGTTGGATTTGGACAGGAGATGAGGAGCATCAATTTAAGTTTTTGGTTTCTCAACTATAACCATCACTTTAGCTCTTCGGTTTTCTAGAGTTTCAGGTCCTAATAAGAGGCATCTCGTACGATATTGTAGCTCAGAGCTACTTGGCCACCTTAAAAGTCGAATAGCATGCCTAGTCATGTCTCTTTGGACTTTTTCGATACTTTTCACCCAGCAGTCTGTGGAAGGGCCCACCACACAGTAATATCCTCGTCTTACGTCTGATACGAATGGAGACGCCCTATCTATTGCGTTTTTCGTTTCTTGCTTTCTAAAAGTATCTTAGAACCATGGTTCTCTTCTTTACTCTGACTTTACTTAAATTTAATTTTACTTACATGATGTTGATATTTCGAACATTTTGCGGGTTTTTACTTCGAGCAATCGGGGCGTTTCTCATGCTGCGCATGATGCCACGATTTGTCTACTGCAAAGATAGGAATATGTACCGCAACCTAATCGCAACGTGTAACCGTAACCTAATCTGCATGCGATTACACGATGGGGATACCCTTATGGGTTTCGGAGGTTTCATCCTCCTGCCTTTTGACGATTCCACAAAGGCACCATCCGTCTTATCTTATCGTTACCCGGTGGGTCGTCTCTAACAACAATAATCAGCGACACCTTCCTTCCTGTCCCGGTTCGGTTCGGTTTTTTCCCCCAAATATTTCACAAACGCAAGCAATATATTTTAAACGCGTGTTTTTGCACTTAAAAACGACTAGCACAAAATCGCTAACGCGCCGAGCTGAATCATCGGAATTTTGAACGCTAACGTTTTTCTTACGTCCAGTTTGCTGATAAAGAAGCGGAGAACAACATTCATGCCCCCTGCAATCGTGTAATGCACCACACGCCTGAGTTGAGGGAAAAAACACGCCAGTACGATTAGGTCGATGATGTCACAGAATTGTGGAAAATTTAAAGAACCCACAATCTTTTTTTTGCATTGGCAAACCTATTTAAATGTACTAATCAAATATGTTATTCCTTTTTTTCTTTTGCAGCAATATTCCACGCACCAATTCAGCGAAGTTCGCTTGGAATTTCCAACGGTTATATCAGCAATCCTTCTTACTAGCGCAGAAGAAGTGGTCTGAAAGCTACTAAAGATATTCACAGCAGAGCACAAGAAAAATCGGCGTGATAAGCTGGTCGCAAGCAGACGAACATTTTAAACGACATCACACCCGGCGGGAAAAAGAAAATAGTCAAGCAACATGTTGAACTCCATTTCGAAGCACCTCCTGCATTGCGCGCTACTGTTTGTGCTGCTAATCCTGTTCGAGATCTTTTCCGGTGGCATCAAGGTGAACGAGAATTCGTTCGTTGCCATCGACCCGTGGGTCGAGTATGGCACGGTGGCGACCATCGTGCTGTACCTCCTGCGGGTGCTCACGTTCCTGACGTTGCCGCAGGTGATGTTTAACTTTTTCGGGCTCGTCATCTACAACGCGTTCCCGGAGAAGGTGGTCCTCAAGGGTTCGCCGCTGCTGGCCCCTTTTATCTGCATCCGCATCGTGACGCGCGGCGACTACTCGGAGCTGGTGAAGTCGAACGTGCTGCGCAACATGAACACCTGCCTCGATACCGGGCTGGAGAACTTCCTGATCGAGGTGGTGACGGACAAACCGATCGGGCTGCCGAAGCACCGGCGGACGCGCGAAATCGTCGTGCCGAAGGAGTACCAGACGAAGTCGGGAGCGATGTTCAAGGCGCGCGCCTTGCAGTACTGCCTCGAGGACAGCGTGAACGTGCTGAACAACACCGACTGGGTGGTGCACCTGGACGAGGAGACGCTGCTGACGGAGAACAGCGTCCGGGGCATCATCAACTTTGTGCTGGACGGCAAGCACCCGTTCGGGCAGGGGCTCATAACGTACGCGAACGAGAACGTGGTCAACTGGCTGACGACGCTGGCCGACAGCTTCCGGGTGTCGGACGACATGGGCAAGCTGCGGCTGCAGTTCAAGATGTTCCACAAGCCGTTCTTCAGCTGGAAGGGCAGCTACGTGGTGACACAGGTAGGTCGCGTAGCCCATCGATTACGCCGGCCGGAAGCTAAACATCGTTTGCTTGCTCTCTCCACTCTCCTCCACACGCAGGTACACGCAGAGAAGGACGTCTCGTTTGACAACGGCGTCGATGGGTCGGTGGCCGAGGATTGCTTTTTCGCGATGCGTGCCTACGCCCAGGGCTACACGTTCAACTTCATCGAGGGCGAGATGTACGAGAAGTCCCCGTTCACGCTGGTCGACTTCCTGCAGCAGCGCAAGCGCTGGCTGCAGGGCATCCTGCTCGTGGTGCGCTCGCCGGCCATCCCGCTGCGCAACAAGGTCCTGCTGGGCATCAGCCTCTGCTCGTGGATCACGATGCCGCTCTCGACGTCGAACATGGTGTTCGCGGCGCTCTACCCCATCCCGTGTCCGAATCTGATCGACTTCGTGTGCGCCTTCATCGCCGGCTTCAACATCTACATGTACGTGTTCGGCGTCATCAAGTCGTTCTCGCTGTACCGGTTCGGTTTGGTGAAGTTTTTGGCCTGCGTGCTCGGTGCGCTCTGCACCATCCCGATCAACGTGGTCATCGAGAACGTGGCCGTCATCTGGGGGCTGATCGGCAAGAAGAACAAATTCTACGTGGTGCAGAAGGACGTGCGGGCGCTAGTGACCGTCTAGGATCTCGGCCGGCTCCGGCGAACGAGCCGCGGCGGACAGCAGCATCACAGCGATGGGAACATTCACGGCGACGTAGCTATAAGAAGCATTTTAGGGTGTGTACTAGGTTTACACAGGTTAGGTTTTCCCTTTTTCCTCCTTTCGTGTTGCGATCGGTGCACCTGAATCTTTTTATTATTTTCGTACGTGCAGAGGAGTTGCTTACGAATTTCGTACACCAAACCGGGGTCGAGCGATGCCACAAGTGGAGTTGCTTCGATACCCATACTCTTTATTTTTGTATCTTGTCTTTCAAATTGGTTCATATTCTTTAACCAACAACCTGGACATACATTTTCGGAAAACGGTGGCTGCTGAAACCGTGTGATAATACCTTTTTCTCGCAGTCATGGAACGCATTTCATGGCAATTTATTGAAATTGCACATTTCAAAGATCGTGTGGACGATCTTTTCGTCGACTTTTTCAGTCGATATGCTTTGGTAAGATTCGCAAGGAGCAAGGAAAAAGTGGGTGACTACAACCTGCCTCCCGAGACGTACGTATCCTTTCACACGCATTCTCTTTCGCTACGGCATCGAGGAAAATTGAGGAAACACAATACACGCTTACTATTTGCTCCCGCGATCGAATGTTGCTCGTTCGGAGGGCTTATCCCCTAGCTTTATTTAAAAAAAAAAAAGAAAAACGAAACCGAAAGCATCACAACTTCGATTCGAGTCAGGTGACAAAATGTGCAACCAGCAAAATTTGCAACTCAAACAAAAAGAATCTACTTCAACCACATTGATTGTAGCACTTGTAGACAGTTTTTAAGTGCTGTGACAGCAGCACATTCGTGAAGTTGAGTTTAGCTTTTGTTTTTTTTTTGTTAAAATCTCCATGGTAGTTTGATGAATCGAAAAGAAAACACGCTTTGTGTGGCTGATAGCATCAAGACGGTGGGAAAGCATATTCCAACGGCCGAAAAGGAACGCGTCTTGTGATGGGGGCCACTTTGGAGTGATCGATTTGCGATTTGCACTTTTGTCGAAGGGCATATGTTGTTAGAAAATATGCCAAGCAGACCAGAGCAATGTAAAACTATGAACTGCTACCGTTCGTATGAATTAAAACGATAGTAATAACAATAATGATACCTTCTACGATAAAAAAAACAACAACTAAGACTAGTTTCTAATAAGCATCGTTGTCATCGCCGTCATCATCATTACTACCTCCATTTCGCTCTACGATACAGATATGTCATGCAAGGAATAAGCAATCGCAACGCACGGGTTCCCACACTTGTTGTTGTACTGCTTTGAATGATATTAGAATTAGGATTACAATGCCGATGCAAACGAAAGCAATGCTGAAAAGGGTAAAACAACCAAAACAAAGTGACACACAAGTGAGTGCGAAGCGTTAGACAGGGCTGGATGGATGTTTTATCTAATTTAAACACATCTAGTCTGTATATTCTAGAGAAGTAAAACACAAAAAATGACGTACTATCCCAGGTAGACATATGCCGATATATTATCGGCCAAATTTTTGAAGGGAGTGGAGCGAGGGTAGCGAAACCGAACTCACGAGAAGGGTGAAACACCCCCGCTTGCCTGGCAACGCATCGCGTTTCTCGTTCGGTTAGCTGCCAAATTTTGTTTGAGCTTGTTTTCCCCCCTTCTGCCTTCATGCATGCATGGCTAGTACATAATTCTCTCTGACTGAGGCAGGAAGGACTACCAGAAGGCAGGTGCAGGTAGACGGTGGTTCGCCGACTCTGTGCGCACAGCAGCAACATACTTGCGGTTACGTTTGCGCTGACTGGCGCAAATTCGATTTCAGTAGCTTTAGCCGATATCTACAGTATATTTATGAAGCGCCTCGACGAACTGTATCACCTTAACTTAGAATCTCGGGTCGTACGCTACCTGCACTAGTCGCGAGGTTACGTTTGTTCTGTTATTTGTGCTCGATTCGTTACGTTTCAACTCTCCATTGACGAGTCAAACAACAAGTCGGCACCATTGAGAACGTCTTGGACGAACCGCTCCCAAAAAAGGAAAACGAAAAACACTCGGCATGCTGCGCAAGAGAATTGTATTATAGTTTTTCACTTCGTTGCTCTCCTTATTATTGATGCTATTCAATATTCGTGTCGTTGTTTGCGGCAACACAACATGCCCCAAAACGGAATACGCCCCAGCTTAATTGAAACGATGTCGTTTCGCGTAGGTTTAAATGCATTTGAATATACTGTTATTATGATTATTTCTTCTTTAAATATAGTCGATATATAGTGAGCTCCAGCTAGGGACTAATAGTTGGGGTGGAAATTCACTTTTAGGAAGATTTTCTTTCTCGGCTGTCGGCAAACGATCAATAGACGTTATCCCTTACTGCAAACGTAGCTAAGGAAGCAATCGGCTGTGCTTCTCGCTACATGGTATTTAAAGTTCGTTTATTTTGTAGTAGCCTATCTTGTTTTTTTGTTTTTTACTATACGGACATTGAGGTGTATGTTTTCAATCGTGTCCGGTGTGCGCAAACGGTGGGTAATCGTGTATATATGATGCTTTACAGTTACAAAACATAACTTACTTCAAGGAATGAAGGTTCTGCATTGTGCTTAGGTGAGGTCATTAATGGGATTCGTTTCATGTTCATAGTGTTCTGTTGTTATGTGTGTACAATCGTGTCATGCCATGCATTAAGGAAAAACAAAAAGAATTAGCAGTGTACACGGAACGATACGGGGACATCTAAAATAATACTAGGAAAGGACAAACATCTCGCTTATCTCATCACACCACTCTCTCAAATGCGAACGAGAACCCCCTCGGGGTGGGGGGGGAGGAAGATAAACCATATTAGTGCCACCAGCGAACACCGTCTCCTCGAAATGCAATCGCCGGTGCTCACGCTCTTTCCAGTCACTTAAAGTAGCCCCATATCTGAGAACATGCCTTAGTGAGCGAGATAATCCATGCGCGCCCCGCCGTTCCTTCCGAACCAATTGAAAAGAAAGGATGGTTTACATATTCCTCAAACGCGAAAGGCTGAAGGATAGAGAGCAGAAGCAAAAGAGACAGCGAAAGAGAGAGAGAGAGAGAGAGAGAGAGAGAGGAGAGAGAGAGAGAGAGAGAGAGAGAGAGAGAGAGGGTGAGTGTTGGATAGCTGACGAGAAGCGTGAACCGAAAGGACGCATTGTTACAAATCCTTTTTCCGGACACAAAGCGAACTCACTAAATAGAAAAAGGTACTACGATTCAACCATAACCAAACGGATAAAACACAACTTTCAAATAATATACAAAAAAAAAATATATATATATATGATGAAAAACATGTGTTCAGAGTTCCCCGAGCGGCGGATCAACCCCGACGTATGGTGCACTATATGTGAATGTAAAAAGAATACCCGCATTCTGTTTTGGCGCAACTGCGGAAAGTAGGGCGAAGCATAAAATGAACGAAACAAGAGGGAAACAAATTACGATTGATCATATAGAAAAAAAGAGGGCAAAAGTCGAGAGTACCGGGCGCATCACTACATTAGGAAACGTAGATAAAAAACAACAACAACAAGAAAAACAAGAGTATAAAGTAAAGCAAGACATTTAAATAATTATTAGAACCAAAATATGCATTGCAATGAACAAGCAAACGACACAAGCAAATATATATAGATTAAACACAGTCAAATATTCTTTTTTACACTCAAATAAACAACCATTTCATCGATTGAAAAGTTGATTGAACAAACCTGTGTGCTACTTCTACCTGTCTTGGCTTTTGGGGGGTGTGGTTTCATTCCGTTGCCGAAAAAAGGGAGAGTCAAAACACGATACCCGGGGTTTGTTGTGCGGATTGGAGCGTTTATTGAATTGGAATATTTCTTCATCCTATTTAGAACAATTTATTGCTAACTTTTTGTTATACTTATCGTATAGAAATATTCGCGTATTTATGCTAAATACATATGCCGATGTGTGAGTCTGGCTACGTTAGACTGTTTCTTTTTTAATATTCACTGAAACGTAGATGCTAGTGTTTGCGAGCAGGGAAATTTAGCCGGGGCAATAGTCTGTGGGGCACGGTAAAAAGACACCGTTTGTTTTTGTAGCCTTAATTGCTTCCCTACAAGCAAAATGAGAGCAGTCGCTGGTGTGGTGTGGTGGCTAGTCGTACATATTCTAGTTGAGGATAGCGGGGAGCGTGGCACTGATGCCGAGTAATTGCTGTGTCTGGCGCTCTTCGGCGACCATCTTTAGATACATTTGTCGGATTTCCTCCCGGAGCTCGGGGCGTGCGGTGCCACCACCGCGCCCCAGCGGCGCATCGGCCAGCAGCTCCTGATGGAGGAAGCCGGTGGCGGCTCCGGCCGCGCAAGCCGTCATCGTGGCCATGGTGATGGGTGGGTAACCGCACAGCTGGCGCCGGATCTGCAGGTCCTTCCGGGCGCTGAGGGCCCGTCCGCACTGGCGTTGCTGGCCCGCGACTGGTTCGCTCGCCAGGATTAAGTTCCGACGCAGGCGGGCCCGCTCGCGCCTGGCCACGTGGACGGCGGCGACGGGGTGCAGAATGCGATCCATCTCGTCCACGTCGCGCTCGATGTTGCTCACCAGCGAACTAATGGAGGCCGCGTCCGCCGTAAGGTGCTGCTGCTGTTGCTGGTGTTGTGGTTCTACCTTCGCATCCGTTTTCAACGGCTCCGGTGGCGACTGTCCCTGCTCAGCCGGCCCGGGGTGCTCCGGCGATTCCGTTTTGATCCGCACTGGATGTTGCTCCACTTTGACGCCCGCACCACCGTCGGCACCACCGTTAAGCAGTCCAGCGGTGTTCAAAGCCTCGTAACCACCACCGTCGGTCTCCTCTTCCGTCATCTTGCCGCGACCGTTACTATCCTCCCGGCTGTCCGGCTCGGCCTTCTGATTGGGCGCCTTCTCCTCCGTCGCTGCCCGGTGGTACAGCTCTGTGCGCGCGGCAGCCGCTACCGAGCGGAACTCCTCCAGCTCCTCGCGCAGCCGCTCCTTCGCCTCAGACAGCACCCGATGGGCGTAGCTGGCACCGGCCAGGCGCACCGAGATGCCAATATCGAGCAGGATGTGGTGCGCCTTCCAGCGGTTGCGGGCCGACACCGGGAACTGGTGCGTGTGCTGCCGATGGCCCGGATGCTTCAACGGATGCAGCACCTCCTTCGTCAGGCTGCCCCAGTCCACGCCGAGCGGGTCACCCAGCCCGACCTTGCCGCGGTTCTCCTCCGCCTCCAGCTCGCCGTCGGAAATCTCCTCGAAGTCGAGATCCATCTCCTCCTTCAGCTCCTTGTTGGCGTGAAGCTTGCCAGCGTCCCGCCCCACCTGCGGTTGTTCCGGCTCACCGTACCCTTCTTGGGGTGCGTCCGCCGTGCCTACCAGCACGTCCCCGGCGAGTGCTGCCACCGCTGCAGGCGGCACCGTTCCAGCGACACCAACGTCCGCTTCCGGTGCAATGGTGTTGCTTCCGCCATCCCCTTCAGGTCCGTAGGCGTTCGCTTGAGCCGAAGCAGAACTACCGCTCGACACCACCGTCGCACTCTGGTCCAGTTCCGGTTCCTGACCGAGCAGCGAGATAGATCCGGTCGATAACGACTCGCACAGTTGATTCGTTCCAAGTTCCTACAAAATAATAAAGTATACAGAGGGAAAGAAAGAAAAACAAGAATCGAATAAGTTCTGTGAAACGATTGTTTGTGTGTTTGTCGTCGTAGTCCTAGGATAGTTAGAACAGGGAGTAAGTCTTTTTCTTTTCAATTGTCCTCAACTTACAACCTCACATAAAATCACTCAAGGTCAACTTATCTATTAGGAAAACCGATGCGCAGCGAAGGATGCAGCGATGAATGAACGGAGGTCAAACAAAAATGGAAGCCAAGCCATGGAAGTGTGTAAATGATACTCGGGAGTGAAGGGTCGCATGATGAAAGGGTGGAGATGTTTTTATATGAGAATTTATGGCAACGATATTTTTTTATGACATGCATTATCGTTTCAGATATTCTTCTTACAGCCAGAGCAAATTGGACAAATTCTTTTAACACTAGAATATCTTGCTGTGGAATTTTGCCCGAATGCTTTTTAGCGGTCTCTTTGAACGCTCTTTTACAAGTGCGATAACTTCATCATTTTTTAATGGTTTCTCGAATCCGTAAACGGCTACTTTTCAGTGTATTTGTTGGTTATTTACTATATGATTGGATTTGTGGTTTTCTTGATGCACCTTGTCATCTTTGTAAAGCAAATAAGATCGCGTCAGAATTGTTTCCAACTCTTAAGTTTTCAAAATGAAAGATTCAAATTCAGAAATTTATGTTTTGTTTGGAAAATACGATCTCTTTCCTTTACATCCTTTACATCAGTGATGGAGAGGTATCTCGAAACACCAAAAAATGCCAAAAGAAAGTCAACAAATTTACTAAAAAGTAGCCGATTACGAATCAGAAAAATCTTCAAAAATGACAAAAGTTACGTTTGACGAAGATTTTCGATGAAGATAGCGTTTGAAAAAGGTCAGTCAAAACGACCGTTAAAAATCGTTTGATCATGTTGATTCTCCGAACTGGTCGAACAGAAAAATCTGGAATTTTGTTCTTCAAAAGAGCTTAGGATATTAACAAAAGCCTTTTGTTTTTAGTTTTGAATAAATATTCAGCCATTTTCGAGAAAACGAAAACTGCGTAGCGGTTAAAATGACCGTCTTTTGGATTCTAGCGTTAAACTGATTCTTCAGATTCATTTTCGAATGATACTTTCTCCTCATCTTAAAAAAGCGTTTCAGAAGGTTTGGGGATGGGATTGCAAGGTTATACTTTGACCAAATAAAGCCACAATGAACTGAAAACAAAAGGATATAACCTGTAAAAAACATAACCCACACGCACATGCACACATAGACTTCAAAAGCATAATGACTAAGATGAGCTAAAAGGCAAAACGGCGATAAAAATGATGAAGTGGTTTTCCAACCCCTCTTGAACATTCGTAAAGCATTTGACAGTAAAATGCGCTTAAAAGCGTTTTGTTGTTAAACGCATGTAGGCATGCTGATGGAAGATGAGTTGATATGTGTCATGGGGGGGAGAAGGGCCGAAGCATTCAAGATGGGTTGGAAACCACACCGGGCAAAAACAAAAGCTGCAAAATGTATGGCGAGAGAGTCCTTACGGAAGGATCGTCGGATAGGTGGCGACTTCCGCCGACGATCGCGTCCTCGTACGATTTGTACCGTGCCTTCGACAAGAACGGTACTCGGCGTTGCTCATCTTGCTGCTGCTGGTGCTTCTGAACACATCCGTGCTGGTGTTCCGGCGGCGGAACAACGGTCGACGCATCGGCCATATCGTAGAACGGTTTCGGGGAACCTGGACCACCGGCGTTTGCACCGTCGCCGCCGATCATCCTTCCGGCCACCACCGGCGGCGGCGGTTCGACCGGTTTCCATTCCTTCCAGCCGATCTCCTCCTTGAAGCGCAACCGAAGGAACACCCGAAAGACGGCGGCCAGGCAAGGCCGGAAGTGGTGCGAAGGTGTAGGTGGGGTGGGTGTTAGTAAAACACGACCATCATGAGCATAATGAGGTTAGATGAAGTGAAGAAGGAAAATAAGAAACAGCGATGGAAACTAGGAAAACCAACCAAATCGGACAACCAAAAAAAAAACAACGACGGATCGGATGATGTTTTTGTGGCAATGTTTCTACACTAAACCATGTGATGAAAGCGACAGAAAAGCTAGCAGGTCGGTGTTGATGACAAAACGAAAACCAGTTCCAACCCCCCGAAAGATAATACACTACCAGTTTGAGGCGTACATGAATAACACGATACGGTAAAGGCCCCTAACCGAAGTCTCGAACGTTGTTCTACAAAGGACCCGTTTACAATGTTTAAGACTTACAACCGTAAGTAAACATTTGTCTACCAACTGAATTTGTGGAGACCGAACTAAAGATATGCCAATCGTTACTTAACATTTGCCAACTACAACCTGAATAAGTGTTTATACATTTTCGTTCATTTCGATGACATCTGGTGAAACACAAAATATAGGAGAATTACAAAAGCCGGATAGTAATAGTGTGCGAAATGCTTGTTTAGTGCTTTTACGGTTAGTTTGACGTCGGAAAAACCTCAAGCAACGAAGATCGAGAGCGCACTGTGGAATTGTTTCGTTTTACATAAGTTCATCGATGACATTGTGATGGTAACAGAATGTTCTAGTTTAGTTTAGAAGGTGGCAAATGTTTGGTAGAGACCAGGGGTTAGGGCTTTATACTAAAACCAATCTCAATTCCTTACAGATTTGTTTACGATATTACGCTAGTTCTTGCAATCAAAAGTGAAGCTAAGAATCTTTGCGCTCGACCTCCTCGTATACTTTTGGATAAACTATTTCCATCGTATATGGTTTGTTGGTAGTTCTAAAATGTTTCAGTCTCGTGAATCTTTTCCAAAATCCAGCGGGAATAAGTTGTTTACTTTGAATCTCAAACAGCTTCATTTGAGGAATGCAATATTCGACCCCATCACGAAATAAAATATGGCTGGCAATGTTGAAAACTTCTCGAAGCTTAGTTTTAATCCTTAGTAAACTATTGGTCATTAAAGGCTTTACCTGACGAATGTGTTATGCTGGATATAATAATTTGTTTGCCATCATCAGAAAATCAACGTGAACAATACCCGTCATTTGTCAAGCACCAATAATTTACTAATGTGTCTAAAAATATTCCCGGTTTTATACCTTCTAAATGTGGTGCTTGGGTAATTACGGGTGAAATGCAAAGAAACGTTAAATTTCGTATAATTTAAAATTTCAATACCCATCAAATTCAAACATCTCTTTTTCTATACTTCCACCCTAATGAATTTCCCCAGCAATCAGGCGTTTGCGATTGCATATATTTTCATTCATTCAGAGGCAGTAATATGAAGTTTTATGGTGACACAAATGTTATCGCCAAACATGCCCAAAATAGTAAATAACTTACTTTTTTTCCAGTTGGTAAAATAATGTCGTTTTTCGAACCATTAGTACAGAAACTGTGCCATACCAAACTGATCTTAGTAAGTTTCGACATGATGTTTGCTTAAACCATCGATATATATGATTTACTTGCTAGTATCGTGTGAGGTTTCGTGCAATAAGCTTTTTTGGCCATTTTCCGGATGAGGAAATTACCTTTAGTGGAAATGACACATTTAGCATCTATGCATATGCATATGGTAGGCCTGGTCAATAAATACGTTTGGTTATGACTTTGCAATCGTCTCAATCTACTGATCTTGCTTGTGATGTGATGTGATCTGTTGGGCATTTTGCATTAATGGATCGTTCCTTTTAATCCTTTTAATAATTTGGCTATCCAAGCCAAATATATATCTGTTGGGCATTTTGCATTAATGGATCGTTCCTTTTAATCCTTTTAATAATTTGGCTATCCAAGCCAAATATATATTTCCAAATTTATATTTCCCCATGCAAGTCATGGTTGCTATAGCGATTCCTCCATTTCCCCCCTAAGGAAGCTGGTTTAGATTTAAGTGCATCGAATTATCCTGCCACAAGAAGCAGCAACTAGCTAATTTTCTGGAAAAACTTTTTAACATTGAATGTACGAAATTGTCCGAACACTTGTTGCATGTAAAAAGGTTTCGTACACGCAAATTAATCTGCATACCAGTATTATTGAAACGATAAACTAAATAAAGAAAGGAACTATCTTCACATATCGATCGAATTTGAAAATGAACGAAAACTGAAACTGGATTGCCAGGAGGAGCAAGAAGAAGACACTCACCTCTTCGCGCATGAGAATTTCGTCTGCGTCGTCGCTGATCTCGCTGAGATTGTCGACCTCCATCGAGTCCATCGAGGTCAACGAGGCCACCGGCGCGAGGGAAGCGGCGGAGGCGGCAGCATCGGCCAGCGGCGATGAGGTTACCAGCGTACTGGGGGACGATGCTGGCGGTACACCGACGGCTGGAGTGGCGGTAAACGAATCGTTGGTTTCGGGGGTTGGGCTGGCCGGAGCGTCGAGTGATGTGGGGCGGCGTTGCACCGTCGCCTGGTCATTGCCTGCTCCTGCTGTTGCCGTCGTCGCCGCCGCCGTCGCCGTCATCGTCACCGCAGCCGTCGCCGCCGCCGGCGATTGTTGTTGCTTCAGAGTGCCCTCGTCGTAGGCCGATCGATCTCGCGTTTGTTGTGTTTGAGCCGGAGCGGACGAAACGGTTCCCGAGGGTTGCTGCTGGTGTGGGACAAACTGTTGTTGCTGTTGGTGATGATGCTGATGCGTGTCGGTGTGTGGATGCGGTTCGTGGCGTGCGCCCTGTTGCTGTTGCTGCATGCCAGGGTTCCCTGCTCCGGAGTTGTGAGCTGGCGAATGGCCATGATGATGACCTCCTGCGCCAGGGGGTGGTTGCATTCCGACCGAACCACCCGACACCGGGGGCGTCTGGCGGTGGGATTGTGGCGTGTGACCATGGTTACCCAGACCACCTGTGCCTCCACCACCACCACCACCACCACCGGGTGCGTTGCGTTCGGCAGCCTGGAGGTTAGCTTGCGTTCGGTTCAGGCTGTACTTGTTGTTCGGCTGGAAGCGGCTCATGCCACCCTGTCCACCAACGCCGTGCCCGGGCGGCCCGTTGCCATTACTTCCACCTCCGCCTCCAGCGCCACCACCACCACCACCACCTCCGCCACCAGCGCCCAGGTGGGGCTTCCTTGGATGGCCATGGTACGGACCCTGATGGTGATGCCGGCGGAACATGGGCCGCTCGTTCGGTCGCTGGTGCGGCATAAAGTCACGCTCGTGGTCACCCTTCGGCCCCATCCAATCGCCTGCGGGGCCACCCGAAACCCCTCCGCCTGGCCCTCCTCCTCCT